>NEWO01000439.1:13431-74512 GCA_003013225.1 Phalaenopsis aphrodite | reverse complement strand
TATATATATATATATTTGTCTTGCAACTAAACATCACCTTAATATCACATAAAAAGAATTCATGAATACGTTTAAAAACACTGAATTGTTAGGTACATTGATATCAGAATTTAGATGAAAAAACAAAAATCTAGATCATAAAAAATGTAAATACACAATAATTATGCGCTAGCTATGTAAATTTCCCTTTTATTTATTTATTTTATTGTTTTTATTGAGTGAGTTGCCATGCTTCTCCCTCCTGAGGGTGAGCCACAGGTTTTCGGAAATTTTCAGGTTTTCATAGTTATTTTGAACTTAGCACGCCCTCCAGTCAGAGGGAGGACGTCCACCATCTTTCCTCACTCTGTCGACCACACGAGGATGCCGCACATTTCTCTCCGCCCAAACTTCTTCCTTCGCCGCTGCAATCTTCCGTTTTCATTTCTTCTCCAACCCAAATTCATCCACGCGCCTTCATTTCCCGCCTCGGAACTCGATATCTCTAGCCCCACTTTCATGATCTATGGATCCAACACCGGCGTCGGCAAAACCCTAGTTTCCACCGGCATTGCCACATCCGTCCTCTCAGCTTCAGAGCCTTCTCATTGCGTCTATGTCAAGCCCGTGCAGACCGGCTTCCCCGACGACTCTGATTCCCGCTTTGTCTATCGCAAGGTTTTGGAGATCTTCCGCAATGGCAAGCCTCGTGGGATATTTGCCTCCAACAGAGTTCTCAAAGCTTCGAGGGAGGTGCTTCGTGCAGCAACCGAGCTGACAGAGGACAATATCGGGGAAGGTTTAGGGTTCAGTGGGCCGTGCCATTACGAGGAGACAGTGATGGGGAATGGGTTTGGAGAAGAGAAGGGTTACAAGTTGATTTGCTTGACGTTATATGGATGGAAGGAGGCGGTTTCTCCTCATTTAGCTGTGGAGAGGGAAGGGATGGCAGTGGATGATTCTTTGTTGAGGGAAGAGTTGATAAGTTGGTTAAGTGTTTCAATAGGGGGACAGAAAGATGAAAAAGTTGCAGTTTGGAGATTGGTGGAAACTGCTGGGGGTGTCGCTAGTCCAGGACCTTCGGGTTCTCTGCAGTGTGATTTATATAGGCAAGTTTACTGTTCCTTATGTAATGTTTTGGTCGATTGACATATAAAAAATCCTAAATTTTTTCAAATAGGTCCTTGTCCTCCATTGAATCTGTTTTCTTTTTTAATATACATTACCAGCTGTATGACATTATGATATGGAAGTGGATATATGGTTTACTCATCCCATCACTATGATAGTTCATGATTATGATTAGGGCTGGACTTTTAGTTCAAATAGATACATATGCCATTGAATTTGTGGAATTCCTGTTCTCTTACATGCAAATTGATTAGTATTTGTTTTCTGAAAGCGCTGCTAATCATTTTCCGCTTCACGGAGATGCACCCTCTGATAATCGGGAGAAAGACACGTGATGCCTTTGCAGGTTTTGCAGCTTCTGACGTTAATTTTTCCCGAGTGTTTGTGATTTTGTCCAACTTGCCTGCTTCAATAGGGAAGATTACTGATTCAATAGGGAGGATTGATTCATATCTATGTTATTGCATCTGTATAACGACGATATTTCACACAAGTTTGAGTTCAAATATTAAATTTCTTTTGTAATTCTAAATCTAAATTTTTTATCCAGTTGGGTAAGATAAAAGGGTCATCTTGTCTAAATCAAATGCTAATATTGAAGTTACATGCTATAGAGGACTTTATGGCTTTATTTTGATATTAAAATTTTAAAAGGGAAGTGGAGCTTTAGGAATTTTCGGTTAATTTTGTTTGGGGTGCTCATTTAGGCTGCTTTTTCCTTAACCAAACTTGATTTTTTTACCCATGGAGGTTGATTCATCAAGGAGGTTGTGCAAGGCTCCTTTTACTTTCTGCCCATAGATTCAAAATATTTTAAAATGAAGCGAGACTCGAACTTTGAGGAGGTGTTTGGCTGCAACTTAGATTTACGTCATGTAGGATTTATCAATTCAATAAATTCAATTTTATCTTCGATAGCGAAGTTCGTGAGTGACGACGGAATAAATCCGCCTCGCAATCACACTTAATAAATCCGAATTTACGTCGTGAAAGAGATGGAACGCGAGGAAAAATAGACAAAACTCGAGAAAATTTAATTTAACAAAGCTTTGGACTTAATGCTTAGTTTTTTGGCGTTTGGCTGAATTTATGCTAAATCCACTACTAAATCCTTTTAATAATATGCTACCAAACACTGCCTTATAGTCAAAATATTTCTTTGGGTGCTTACAAAATAATTTAAGTCAATCAATGTCATCACGTTTGTTCTCACTTACTAGCATACAACCATGGTACCCATGTTTTGACGCGGGAGCGTTATATCATGGCTGAACTTGATCAAATGGGGTGAAATTCCTTGTTTAATTTAGCCATCATATCATGTGATTTGTGAAAAATGTATTTTTAGTCAACATTTCATCTTGTTCATTTTGTTTTAAATAGTTTTGTTCATGCAACTTAGTTAATGTTCCACCACAACATTCATCAAATTAGGCTTGGAAGTTTGGTATGGGGTCATTTGTCTTTTCTAAAAAACACAAGATTAAGGAAAAATAATCTTTGAGAGTATAGAAAAATGTAAAAATTTACACAAAAAAATACAAAAAAATTTAAGAAGCTTCAAAATTCAGAAAAAAATTTAAAAAATATTTTAAATATCCATGCTTTAAAATTTTTTTTTTGAGGGATTTGTAGTCGTTATTGCCCACTCTGTATATATACGTGTGTTAGTGTATGCACACACTTACAAAATGTAAAAAATTACACAAAAAAATACCAAAAAAAAAAAATGAGAAGCTTGAAAATTCAGAAAACATTAAAAAATATTTTTGTTGTCCATGCTCTTTAAATCTTTTTTGAGAGATTTGTAGTCCCTATTGCCTGCTCAATGCGTGTGTGTTTTTGTGTCTGTGTGTGTATGTATGTATGTTTGTACACACACGGCCAAAATGTCTTGGATAAATGCAGAAATGGATATGCAAAAGTGTATATTGATGCTGGGAAAAGTGTTTTATCCACTTGGACTACATATCAGATGTGTCCAAACTCAATTCTTTTTTTTAGTGGAGGTACAGTTAATGATGTACATGAAAATTGCCAAAATGATAAAATGGAGCCTTCCATAAATATAGTTAATAGTGTCGCTGTGGGTCTTAAGGCCTTTGATCATTTTAGTTGATCAAGTAATGTAATTTATGTTCTAGCATTATCTCTACTTGTTGGACGGACAATAAAGACTATCTACACTTGGAAAGCAACACTTAGGATCAATTTATTTCACCTAAGTGTTTCTAATGAGTTCAAGCTTTTGTTTGGTTAAAGTTGAATGAAATTGAGTTATCATTCTTGAATTTCTCCTTAGCAAATAGGAGGTCTGAGTTTCAATCTTAAGGATGAGGAAGTCACCTGCATTTTTTTTTACTTTTAATAATATTGAAATAATATTAAATCATTGGTATAGTGTGATAAAATATTATTTTTTCTTATAATAGCTATGAAAAAATTGAAGATGAAGGTGAGAATGGGCAAAACTAGAACTCATTGCAACTCAAACAAATATAGGAATTAATTGTGTAAAACAAGTAAATATTACTGCAACTTTATTCAACTTCACTTACCTTTAGAGCTAATAACATCTAACCACTTGTAAATTCATACATTGAAACAAGATAGCCCTTGCGTGCATGATAACAATGGTTTTAAAAGAATATTGGTGCTTGGTGCCAATGAATGCTTTAAAGCAAGTCATCCTAAGATTCTAAAATATGATAAATTTTAAAACCTTCTGTCTCTTCCCCCAAATTTGCCTTGATTTAGCTAAAAGAATTTAATTGATTAAATATAAATAATAGTCTAATTGCTACACCAATTCACTGCTACCTCAAAATATTAAAATCTAGGAGCAAAGAATATTCTCAACAACAAATATTTGTAAAGGGTTGTGATCAGTGATTATCATTATTTTGTCATTTTCAATGCAAATAAGAATCTACACCAAAATTGATTAAAACCTTGACTAGAATCATGTAGCTGTCCTAAAATGGTGCCGTATCCTGCTAAATCATAGAAACAATGACTACCCAGGGAGCCTTAACTAGGTAGCATTCTAAGGCGACGGCGAGTTTAACTATTGAAAATCACAGCCAAAAGGAATTATATTAGCATCTTATTGTACACTAATACTGACACATAAGGTTACGTCAAAATTTCTTAATTGATGGTTCCGATTATTAAAGAATACAATTGCAGTTTCAAAGTGTAGAAATTTTAAGAATAGTTTGAAATTAAATACATGGTTATTATGTTAATTTGTTTGTATTGAATGATTTTGCTTGTTGAAAAAATATGAGTGTAATCATATACTTTTAAGTTTGCTTGTATATGCCATCAAGTTATTCATCTTTTACACTTGCTGAGTGATTAAATTTTCATAAAAAACGAAGTAGCTTGATTTACAAATAATTCTCATATTTTAATCATAATCAGTGGTGTGTTATGGAGTTTGAAGACCCTAAAAAGTTGCAGATGCAAAAATAAATTTGGGAGGAGAGAATACTCATTTTCATCCCAGTTATGCATTTTTTCATTTGAAACAAGAAAATACCATCTCTATATTAAAATATTATATGCTTCTAATTCTAGACCATCTAAAAGAGCGGACATGAAAAATCACACTTCTGTTCATTTGCCATAAAAAAAATGAAATTGGAAAATTGTGCTCCTAATCAATGATGAAATAAGAATTATAAAAATGGAAACTTTTGAATTGTATTTGGCACATAGCCCGGCGATGTTGAAGATAATGAAAATTTATACCTGAGAGTCATAAATAAAATTGGACTAATTGACAGGAGAATAGGAATTCTTTTTATAAAAGGAGAAAGTCCGTATCCGTATTTATGCACTCTTATGTATGCATATGCATATACTTTGTAGTTTTATGGAAGAATCTATTTTGAAAGAGCATAATGAGCAAAACAATGAGATATTCTAACTGGATTCAAAAAGATAAATTGAAGTTAGCATTAAGGAAGATGTATAAAGATAAAGTTTTAGGTCTAGATGAGATATTTATTAATATTTAAAGATTTATAATATCATTATTGTGGTTTGGTTAATAGATTTTTTTTACTAGAATACTGAGGATTAAAATAATGTCCAATGATTGGAGAAGAAGTATTTGGTATTGATATTTAAGAAAAATAACAATTGTTCAAGATTGTGTTAATGGAGCAGAATATATGAGCCTTGTAGTGATGTTATGAGGGAGAGTAATCAAACATAGACTTGGGAAAAGTTTCATCAATTTTGAAGAATCAATTAGTCACTTTCCAAGAAATGTACTATAGTAGCGATATTTGCGCTAATTTATGAAAAAGTAAAGAGTAGGGATGAATCTTCATATTATTTTATTGATTTTGACAAAGAATATGCATGCGTACTAGGAGAATTGATTTGAAATATTAAGGAAGATAATATATGTTTTAAAACTAATGATGAATGATTAACGAGTGTTATAAGTAATTGTGGGTGTCACATTGAGGTGACATTTTCTTGTATTAGCTATCGAGCTGCTTGCAAAGAATGTTCATCAAATGTCTTACTAGTGTATGCTTTTTTTTGTAGAAGATAGTTCTAATAAGTTAACCATTTTTTTACACAAAGTATTAAGCTTGAGTAATGGTTATTATTTTGAAGACAGAGGCTTATAAATTATAGATTTATGAAAGAATAAATGATGTTCACTTTAATTACTGGTAGTTAATAATTATCAAATAAATATTATTAGTAGATAAAACATTACTTAAATATGATATTTTTAATAGATTAAATATCAAAATAGTCACTCGACTACTTATTTGTGGCTAATTTAGGTCATAGCATCACATTTGTCTAATTTAGTCATCGACTTTATAGAATTGATCCAAAATGGTTCAATGTATAGAAATTGTGCCAAAGTGGTCCTATTTTAGTCCATTGGCTGTAAAAATTGATACCAACTTAGTTCTCGTGGGATCATTTTAGATCAGTTTCATTTAGTCGATGATTAAATCAAAAGACTGTGATTCTCGAATTAAATTTGTCAAATATGAATGGTTGGGGGGCTATTTTGGAGTATAAACCTAAGTTTCTTAGATTTAGTATACGGAAGAATAGAGATCTAGATGAGAATATGTTTATATAATTAAGATTGGATTGTTAAAAAGTTTTTGCAACATTATGCGATAAGAGAATATCAGAGATACTCAAAAGGTACATTTATTAAATTATAATTAGATCAATTATGTTGTATGGACATGTCTGTTAGGCAATGAAGTAGCTTATAATTAAGTTGAGCATGATGCAAAGGAGAATGTTAAGATGTATTTATAACAAAATTATAGAATATATAGTGTAAATCAAGAAATAATTATATTAAAGGCATGGTTGAGATTTATTGAAGCTAAGGTAGATGCATGGTTTGAGGATAGAAAATGGGTAGAAGATGCATTTCAATTTGTAAAATAAAATTAGTGTCCCAAGATTATGGTTGAAATTATGTTGATTAAGGTAATAAGGATTAAAGTTGCTCAATGTAATTTGTGAAGATTAAATGAGAACCTTACGCAACACTTAATAGGAATGAATGCCAAACAGACTTATAGAGCTCATGGCAATTAGAATATATACATATACACATGCATACATATATGCCTCTCTGTGTGTGTGTGTTAGCGTAAGGTATATTTCACAACATGTTATTTTCTTTCCAAGCTTTTTGAATTTAGCTAATCCTTTCCTTTTGTAATTTATTGTTCCATATTATTTGCTTTTCTTTTGCTCATTTTAATTTTTATGTTTTTGCCATTGTGCTTGTCTTCTGATCTTTGTTTTGACTCATATTGTTTTATTGTTTCATTTTTATTTTGTGCCTGCCTTCTTATTCTTGTTTTGACTCATGCTATTGTGCAGGCCTTTTAGGTTACCAGTTATTCTTGTTGGAGATGGCCATTTAGGCGGTATATCTGCAACTATTTCAGCGTATGAAAGCTTGAAGGTTAGAGGATATGATATTATGGCTATTGTTTTAGAAGGCCATGGCCTGCAGAATGAAATTTCGCTGCTTTCTTACTTGAGAAATAGGTAAAGAACTAGAACTTTATGGTTGGTGATTAGGCTCTTCACGAAACATCGTCACCTGCTTTATGAAGTTTTTGTCATTTGGTTATCTACCTGTTATGCAAAATAAATAGAATTTTGATTTATATTTTTCTCTTAGAACCACTTAAGCATATGAATATTCATTTAATCAAAATTTCACCTCTTTTCTTGGGTTTTATTTTCTTATCACGAATTTAACGACATTTGAAGAATGAAGGGAACAAGTGAAGATACTTGGCAACCCAACATAGGCATCTTTAGACACCTATTTCATGTACATTTGTGAAATGCCCAGCCTCAAACTAATTTAATTAACTTTGGTTGGATTTGGCAGTTACATGTTTCCATTTACAAAAAGCAATACCTTTTTTTTCTTGCTAGGCCGGTTGGCATGTGTTATCCTACAGATTCTATATTTTTTGGATCTTAAGCAAAAGCTAAGATCTACATTACTTGTCCAATATTATTGCATCTCAAGCTTAGTTCCTCCCTGCAATTCAACAATGAGAAAACTTGATATGCAGGCGTGTCATCTAATAAGTTTACCTATGAGTCTTGTGTTAGCATGATCAAGTTCTCAGAAGATTATATTCGATCATGGAGCTCTCAACCATTTGCCACCATGATTTACTAAGTGGTAGTTGAGATTACACCTTGCTAATGTAGTGTGATAACCGGGAAAAGAAAATAAAATAAAAATAATATCGAAACGGTGGCAAGGGTTTGTCTCCGTCACGACAGTTTAGTCATTAGGAGAGGCTTTCTGTTCAAAATAGGGGAGAAACGAGAAAGATAGAAGAGTGAGAAAATAACAATAAGAAAAAGAGAAGTAGCTTCTATACAAAGGAAGACGACACTAACAATAAGAAAAAGAGAAGTAGCTTCTATACAAAGGAAGACGACACCGCCCGCAGTGAAGGTGCCCTTTTCTTGCATGCAAGAGGCTTGATTTCGTTCGGTACGAAGGAAGAGGAGGAGAATTGAATGAAAGAATAAGGAGGGAAGAAGCGGCTCATGTGAGAAAGAACCGAATCGAGTGGAAGAGAAGTGGTGCACTAGCTGATAAAAGGAATAAAGAAGAGAGGAAGGAGATTTCGCATGCAGGTGTTGAGCCGAATCAAGCAGATTGGCTTGCAGGAGAGGGGCTGGCTTGCAAATTAGAAGAGTTGTGCACGTAGGAGGCTTTAAGCGTAAGCCGTGACACCATAAGCTATAAGGAAAACTTTATGTGTGTAATTTGAGTAGCTGAATTGAACGATTGAAGGTTAAGGTGAGTAATACCAGAGCTAGTAGGAAATTCAACGGAAAACACATAACAAATTTTTATTGATGTGGAGAGAAAGTTACAACACAACACAAAACATGAAAGACACAAGCAAACTTTTGTAAGGTGTATTCCAAGGGCGGTGGAGATCGACTAGGTGGTGGGTCCGAATGGTTGATAGGGGTGATGAAAAAAAAGGAATGCTAGTGCCAGTGAGGGAAATGTGTAAAATTGTAGGGACAACAATGATGGAGGGTTGAGTAGCAAGTTTTGCTGCAAAATAGCGGTGACCGAGGCTGAGATAAAGGCTGTGGAGGAGGACAACAATGCTTGACTGTATGGATAGGGCGGTTGAAGGCTGTGGTGACGTCTGGGACATGGACAACAAGAGTAGGCTGTTGAGGGAAGGGTGGCTGGGAGCGGGGATGAAGGATGGGGAGGCTAGCAACTGCTGGAGTGGGGTGGGGTGCAAGGAGGAGCAGGGATGGTAAAAAGGAAGGATACAACACTACCTTGGCGAAGGATATATTTGGAGCACCATTGCCTCGTCGTAGATAGTCCTAGAATGGGGAAAATCTCCACACAGGTAATATGAAAGTATAACACAACAAAACTAACTCTAACAAACAAAACAACACATATATAATAGCTAATAGATAAAATAATAAGGGAAGATTTCCCCCTTTGGGTGGCGGCTAGAAAGGAAGGAGGAGAGGGGTGGGCAGCAGTCCTGCCTCCAGCCTCCAGTTGGCTTGGCCTTGGTTCACCCTGGACCGGCCTCAATTGGGCCGGCTGGCTCACTAGCGGAAAGTCACGTTGCGGGAGAGCTCACTCCCACGTCAGGGAGTCTCGCTTTCACGTTAGTTTTCTGGGGTTGGGGGAGATTCGATCTCATTCGTCGAAGCTTCTGGTTCTTATCTTCAACCTTGGTTAAACTTGGGTCCCACTGCTTGCTACACTGTCGGCCAAAACATCGAAGAAGTCGGCACCACTTATGCGCCCATGTGCCCCTCAATCTGCTCTCCTGAGACTATGACCCATGTCTGTACTTCTGGATCCTCCCGAGGTAACCCACGATTAGGTCAGTCTGATGTGCTGTGAGCCGCATCTTCTCGTCCAATGGTGGAGCTGGTGGTACATTGTCAACTGTGAGGCCCTGACATCCTCTCTGCGTAATTATCCCGTGTTTGAAACTGGTATCTCAGTCCTCTAATCCTGTGTCTTCACTAGAACTAGCCTCACTGACACCGCTTTGTTGGTAAAGGTTCCTGTGATCTCTAGCTCTGCCGAAGTAGAATGATACACTTCCCCTCCTTGGTAAATGAATAAGTATTTTCTGAATCTATCGTGCTGAGTTCTCCGGTCAAACTGCCACGATCGTCCCAACAGAAGGTGACAGACATCTATAGGGACCATGTCGCACCACAACTGGTCTTGCAGTTGGCCTCTGATTGAGTACTCTAGCAAACATCTCCGGTTGATACTGATTAAATTCTTCTTCAGCCGTGCTGGTGAGTTGGCTGAGTTCTTCTGAGTCGTGAGTCCTAATTTCGTTACTATCTAAGTCGATGCAACATCTTTGCTGCTCCTGCCATTGATGATAAGATTTCATACCTTTCCGTTCACTGTGCACCTAGTGTAGAAAATATTGTGGCGAATCCACCACGTATTCCTCGTGTCAATATCGACTTGTAGGACCCGTCGAACTACGAGATGTGAGGGAAGATCATGTATCTCACTTTGGTTGTTAACTGTCTCCTTCTCGCCAACCTTCTTCACAGTGCCCTGATATGTAAGTGCGACTACTCTGCTCGTGAGGCAGTTGGAGGCGAGTGACTGTAGCGTGACATAGTGTTGGGGGAGCTACCCTTCTCCTGGTTCTTTCCGCTCTGATCTAGAGTGTCACTCCCCTGCCTGAGCCTGCCTGTTTCTCTCGGAATTCCTCTGTTGGTTGTAGTAGCTGTAGGTGATTGCCTACCTGCAGGTTGCTGCCTGAAAGATGACTGTTACCGTCTCTGTTTCTGCTGTCTTTCCATCTTTAAAGCTAGTGTCTGGACATCCCCAACATCCAGTAATGTTGCAGCTGTACCAAATTGCTAATACTAGGCTTCAGGCCCCCAAGGTATCTGGCTACTGTATTCTTCTTTGGTTATGTCAGATCACACTTCATCTACAAATGATCAAACTGCTCCGTGAACTCTTCCACTGACAAATCCCTCTGCTATAGATGATGGAGTCTCAAAAATATATTTTGGTGGTAATGGGGTGTGAGGCATTTCCTTTCCATTGTTTTCTTCATCTTCTCTCACTTGGTAATCTTATTACTGCCATCTTTTTTTCTCTACCTCTATAAGTTCTTCCACTACAAAAAATCGCTCTTCTTCAACCTAATTTGTCCCGCCTATTCTCTGGTATATCTTTATACTCGAAGGTCCGCTCAACAACCTGTAACCAATCAATGAATTTCTCAGGATCCATATCTCCTCCGAACTCTGACAGATCTATCTTGATGCCGAAGTTTCGGTGTCCTCCAAACGATATCTCCTCTCTGTGAGTCTCCCTCTGAGGGGGATGCAGATATCCCTATCTAGACCTCCTATGATATTGGATTCTGAAATGCCGTGACCTGTCTTCTACTTTGCTAAAATTATCGCTATAGAAGGGATTCAAATCCTCATCATTTTCTCCTCTTCGACTCATATCTCGATCAAAGGTAGCTTCTTCCTGTGTTAATTCTTCAATCTATGCAAGCCTTTTTTGAAGGCGACGGAGTTCCCGCCTTATCTCTTCCTTGGTAGGCTCTGACATGAACCTTTGAGGTGACATGGCTAGGGTTAAGGAATAAGAAGGAAAATTTTGTAGAGTAGGGTTTGGGGAAAGAGGTGATTGAGGGTAGGGATGAAAATTTTGTTGGAGGGATAAGGTTGTGTTAGCTCTGATACCAAATGCTAGGAAATCTTTGGATTGGGCTAGCTCTGATACCAAATGATGCCGGAACTAGTAGAAAAATCAACGGAAAATGCAAAACAAACTTTTATTGATGTAGAGAGAGGGTTACAACACAACATAACATACAACACAAAACATGGACACAAGCAAACACCTCCAAGGTGTATTTCAAGGGCGGTGGAGGTCAGCTAGGTGAGACGGGATGATTGACAGGAGTGATGGAAGCAAAGGAATGCGGGTGGCAGTGAGGTGAAGGTGCAGAATTGCAGGGACAACAATGGCAACATGTTTTGTTGTAGAACAGAGGTGACCGGGACTGGGATGAAGGCTGAGGTGGACAATAATGCTAAACTGTAGGGATAGGGCAATTGAAGGCTGTGGTGACATGGGGGGGGGGACACCAAGGTAAGCTATTGGGGGAATGAAGGCAGGGTGCGACGATGAAGGATGGGGAGGCTGGCGGCTATTGGAGGGGGTTTTGTGCGGGGGGGGGGGGGGGGGGTGGATGGTAAAAATGAAGATTACAACACCACCTTAGAGAAGGATGCGGTATGAGCGCCACCAACTCTTTGGATACATCCCTAGAATAGGGAAAAATCTCCGCACATGAAATCTGAAAGTAGAACATAACAAAAACTAGCAAGCAAAAAACACATATAGAGTAGCTAATGGATAAGATAAGTGAAGATTTCCTTCTTTGAGCGGAAACTAGAAGGAAAAGAAGGGGGAGAAGGGCGGGCAACAGTCTCGGCCAGTCAAAATCCAACCCCCTAGGTCGTCGACCTCGGTTTACCCCAGACGGGCCTCAATTGGGCCGACCGATTCATTAGCAGGAATTCCCATTGCGGGAGACCCCGCTCCCGCGTCAGTTAGATCTTTAGTAAGTTACTTTATAAATTTAATACATATATTTAAATTATTAAATGTTAATAGTTTGGTTAAATACATCATGATTCAAACTATACAAGTTTCAAATTAAAAGAACCTTGTGTGTCGGGAAGCAAACCTTGCGCGCGCGTGCGTGGGAGGGTGGCGACGACTTGCCAATAGTATATAATATTTTAATGAACAGTGTAACTCAAATTTGGCTAAATCGACCAAATTCTAAATTTATCCAAAATGAATGTTGGTGTAAACTTCAAATGTATACATACTTTTATTATATTTGTAATTCTTCATACCAAATACATAATTTTCTCAAATCTCTGCCAAAGAATTACAGTATACCACAAATTCACTCAACCAAACAACTCCTAAATTTTTATTCATATTGTATGAATAACATGTGTATTCACATTATTTAATTATCATAGATATTAAATATTGACTGCTATACAAGTGATAATAAAATAATCATTATTAGGTAGTGATTGCGAAAATATGCTTAATGTGTATGAATGATTATGATGAAGTTCAACCCCTTATTATACTAGCTGTGGGATGTTAATGTACCCATGCAAGTAAATGAAAAAGGATATTAATACTAATATAACATTAAATGATACAATTTTAAATGGTGCTCGTGTGATGGTGTAAATAAAATGATATAGATATGGAAATGATATTGTAAATAAAAGTTTTATTAATTAATTATATTCATAAATCTAAAATGTTAAATTATATAATTTATTAAAAATCAACTGACATGCATATTATTTTTTTCTTTGTAAAATGATAAAAACATGTTACTGATATGATAAAATGCATTGAATGTTATGAACTATCATGAAAAATTATATCTGATAAATTAATTTGTCTACTGTTTACCGCTATTTTTTTTTAGAAAATGTAAATGTTCATGTTATTCTTTTAAATGTTAAATTCAAGAAAAAAATATGATTTTTGCATGCATATGGGAATCACCTTTGAATAGTACCGGCAGTGGAATGCAAAATAACTGTACACAAAAATAAAAATGAAAATATAAATGATTGCCTACCTTTATGGTGGGTTGCAAAATATTAAACAAATTTTTTTTTAAAATATACATTTATACAAATACTTCCATTAATAAAAAATGTAACATAAATAAATGAAAGTAATGAAACTGATTTCCTTGCTTTTTTTACTGCAAAATTTTTTACTGTTCATTGCAATTTTACAAAATATTAAAAAAAATGAATTATTGTAAATTTGAACATATGTCATTGAGTACTTTTAACTCAAACCCGTAGTTGCTAACATATTGTATGAAAATCATTCGTAGACTAGATGAATCCCAGATAGTATAGTATAGACGCCGTAGAATACAAGCTGATTAGTGTTATAGTTTAGTTTCATTTTCTGTTAGATGTAAATGTTTAAATATGAATAAAGTGTTTTAAATATAAGTTTTATGAAATATAATGACTTTTTTGTGCTTTGGATTTTATTTTGTTATGAAATGAAGCTGTTAGACAATTTTTCTTTGTTTGATCGACGGTTCCCGTCTATTAATTTCAAGCTTCCGGGCCTAGTCGTGATATGAGGGGACCCCACCCCCACCCTTGGTTACCCTACTATTATAAGTATGCTTTGTTCGCGTTGTAGTGTAGTTTTTTTGTGTTTCTATTTAGGATAACTATCAACATTCTGGTTTTTTCCTTCTAGGGTTGTATCTAAAGGCTGGTGATGCTTTGACTATTGCTTTTCTGAGGTGCTGACCTTCTTCCAAGGGTTGATTGGTGCTCTCGCTTTAGCTTGTCCTGAGGGAGTATATATCGTCGACCCTTCCTTCCCTACACCCCTCCCCCCTCACTTCACCGCCATATCATCTTCTCCGACTGCAGCCGCCCAACCAGTTTCCTGTAGTTGTCTTCCTTGTAGTTCTTTGCGTCCCAGCAACCATCCTTCCTCTCACCTTGCTGCCACCTCTAGAAATGACAAACTTTCCCTTCCAACTTGATGCTGCCATCTAGAACCCTCGCTCCTCCAATTCGACCTTACTGCGGGCACCCCAAACCAGCCACACTCTTACTGCTACTGCTGCTCCGGACCAGTTGCATTGTTGCTGCCATTGCGCTAAACAGTCCTCCTGCATTAATACCTGTTGCTCGCTTGCAGCCCAGACCATTGGAAACCTCTGCTATGCGGTTTGCTGCTTACCAATTACTTCACCACCTTCCAAGCCTTTGTCGACTACTACTCGCACCCCAGATCAAACCTTAGTTTGAGCATTTGTTGTTATTTTAGATTTTTGGGTTATCATGTTATTGTATTTTTTCCTTTTATGTTTGTTGTTTGTAACTGTCTATTTGCTCTCCGTAATAATATTTGTTTTTTTATTGTGATTTGGGTGACTTCCAGTATCATTAAATTATAGCAAGGGAACTATTTGCAACAATAATTTTCCTACTAATGGGGCGTAGATTAATTGTTGTGACGAGTGAATTATGCAATAAAAGACTCAAGTCAATTTCCTTCAAGTTAGGCAATCATTTTTCTGTGATATATATTTCGAGAGAACGTGGAGGCTTATAGGAAATTGCTACTTGTCGGCTATTTTTTTTTGAAAATAAGATTTTAAATTTAAACTTAATATAATATATATAATGTAATTTTAATTTTGTGAAAATGCTATTTTTTTTTGAAAATGATATTTTTTTCGAAAATGATATTTTTTTTGAAAATGATGAGACCGGATAAACCTCATATATCTAATAGTTTAAATAGCTGAGCACGATACCATAAATGATATATCATCTTGAAGGATGAAAGTATCACTTATTGGTAGACTTAACTATCTAAACTTAAAAGTTTATGACTCTATTTTGGTCTGCAAATTTTTATAGCTGACAAATTCCTCCATCTAATACACAGATTAGATATGGTTCAAATTAATCTGAGTTCTTAATTCCCTATAGAGACAAACCTATATTGTTAATTACATCTTAGGCAACTAAAACCACATGAGAAAATTCTCGATTAAGATCAGAGTTTCGTCTTCAAGAATTCAACGTTTAAGTTTCCACGATTGTTTACAGGAAAAGTCAGGTGGGATAGGTTCAACTAGGAGCAGTTATTTCCGAAATTGAAAGAAGTGAAAAGTAGAAGATGTCGAAGATATTGAAGGAGATTCAATGAAATCTCAAACTAACATATGGTTTGACTTTACATCTTTGAAAGAGAAATTATGTGATGTTTCAGTCCTGCAAGTTATTTAGATATTCGAGGCTTATATCTACATTTCAAATGTAAATGACCCGAGGAAATGAGAGGATTTATGTCGTACCAGACAACGACCTCGGAATCCTAAAAATTTTAGGACTTATATTATATGATATATAGTCGTATAAAGTCCTAAAAGATAGTGTGAGGATTTACACCGTGTTAGATAGACAACCTCGACGTCGTATATGTATGTTATTTAAATCTATCAGAGTTTAGCCAAAGCTTCTTATGCCATCTTTGTTGTTGTCTCGGCCTCCTCTCAGTGATGAATCGTCTATCGACCGTGTCGTTATCTCGTTCCGTGAAAAGAGTAAAGAAAAGAAAACCATGCCTCGAACGGCCTATCCTAAGGGATTGTATGAACATGCTAGAATGTAGTAACTAAAAACATGTGTACAAACAAATGTATATAATACAACGTAGTAAAGAAAGAAAAAGAAGCTACGTGACAATGTACGGTAACAAGAAAAATGAAAAGAATATGTAGAAAGGTACAGTAAGAAAAAAAAGGAACTATGTAGTAAGAAAAGTAAAAAACTGAAACAACTAAAAGTGTACCTGGTTAATTCTGGCAAAACTACAGAACAAATTACAATTACATAATATAAAGAGATTAAATAAACATTTGTAGATTATAAAAGAAAAGTCAAACGATAAGCATATGAAAATTTAAAGTGGGATATATGATTTTAATTTGGGGTTCGGCTCAGACTAGACTTCCTTTTTTTTTCGATCCCCCAGACCACTGATATATTGAAGTCAACCTATCGATATCAACTAGAAGTCACCAACGAATCACCCGTATAGTCGGAAAACCTTAAACCCTGTCATTTAATGGATTGGTGAATCCAAATAGTATCTGAACTTATCTGGTTAAATGTATAATGTACCCATGTGTGATAGTATCTGAATTTATCGGAGTGTGGTGCACCTATATGTGATGTTAGAATAAGTGATGTATAGTATCTGAACTTATCAATCAACAGTATACGGTGTGGCTATGTCTAATAAGTGTTATTTGCTGTGTAATATCTAAACTTATCAATTAAATGTGTATAGTGTATCTATGTGTGGTGTATGAGATGTATTATTTGGTACGTGGGGTGTTTAAAATTTATCAATTAAGAATGTAGTGTATTTATATGAGGTGTATGAAGTGTAATATGTGATATGTGGAGTGTATATGTAGGTGATATCAAATGTTTATATGTATTAATTAATATGCGGTGTCTATGGTGTAGTGTCGTATCTGTTCTCTTTTAGTAAGTGTAGTATCTGCGTAAGATCTGTAGTTTCTGTTCTTTTCACAAGTCTAGTATCTGTAGTATCTGTTCTTTTCACGGGTGTAGTATCTGTGTGGTATCTGTTCTTTTGTAATTACCAGTTTTCAAATCTTTTGAGGAAGGGTTAGGGTTACCGATGACTTAAGGAAATGAAAGTGCATCTTACTGATTGAATATCGATTCTATATTTTCAGCTATAAGAAAAGATGATCAGTGGTTCTTTGCATCATTGCCTGTTACCCGACATTTCAAACTTATAGGCCACTTTGATGTTTCATATGCTTATCTTATAGTCTTTGAATATTTTGTATAATAAAATTGAAAGGGACGAATTTCTAAAATGTTCATAACATTAATCCTTTATTTTCATATTTAATCTCAAGCCATGATTATATGTATATAACTCTTTCATGCCACACTTCAACATCTTTAACTTCCTTAGATGTCAATCCAAATATGTCCTCGAATATAAAAAAGAAAATCCCGAGAAGATCAAGTTCACAGAAAAGTATTGTCTAACTTGTGCCATATCCAAATTAAAATGTAGTTGTTCAGCCTTTTTTAATGTAGTATAAAGCTTAACCGTTAACAAAGCATACCCATTAGCTGATTAAAATAGTCTTGAGATTTTTTTTTTTTCATCGTAACTTCCCAATTCCAGGTGCACTAGAAAATGCCTTCTGGGTAATTCCAAGTGACGCAAATCAGAAAATAGACATTGCCGGTCAAGAAATCATCAAAGCAAGATCCTTCCAGCCACATTTTTACAGTTTATGAACCACAAATGATAAGGACTACTAAATAGTTTTAGCATTTGAGTGAGATTTACAGAAAGATTCAAATATCGGAGATTTTTCAAAAATTTTTCTAATAGTCTCATACATCTTTTTTTTTTTGATATAGAGAGTGCATAAAAAACAAATAAATGCTTTTTGATGCCTTTAAAATTTCAGCAAATAAGTAAAGAGTCGAGTGGTATGTATGCAAAGAATTAAGTGGTATGTATGTAAATACTCAAAGATTGTGTAACAAGTGTATGAGCATAATTTCATCCATGTGATCTGCTCAAATTCTGAGATACAATGCTCATTAAAATTATTCCAAATGGTTTCAGTGAATGGTATTAAATTCGGCAAGTGAATTAATTTCAGCCAATAACATGGAATCCAACAAATAAACTGATTTCAGTGAGTGATAATGTCATTCTGTTAGTGAACCACATGCAGCAACCAACCATGATATTCAGCTAGTGACCCAACCTCAATAATTGTTATTGGATTTAACAAATAAAAGTACATTTCTGCCTTCAAACAAATTTCAGTCATCCAGGTTTAAGAATAATAAGGAATGCATAAAGAGATTGCCATTTTGAGGTGTTAAATATGCGAACATACAAAAGCTACATCAATTATTCACCCAAAATCTGTAAAAAAAAAATTAATAAGGGACTACAAACCCATCAAATAACCAAGAAATTTGTTCGCGTTTATTGAAACATCAAAGCAAGGGCCAAGGGAAGGAAATCTCTTACTGATATGTGAAAGAAAATGAATCTAACTAATTCGATAAGAGAATCAAAACACCAATACATGTACAATACTTTTCAAAAGAATATATCGCAAAGAATTGTAAATCCATTAATTCATGATCAGGAATTTCATCTTTAACTCTTATTTATCCAAGTAAAGGTATAAAAGAATTTCAGCATGAAAACGAGCCTCACATTAGATGGCCAAAGGAGAGAGGAAAGGAAGAAGAACTCACTTCTAGCAGCAATAACAAATGAAGACTTCCGAATCGCAAAATGAATCGCAAGCAGAATTTCTTTTACCAAGAAAATTCATGCCTAACCTCATTATATTACAGCGATAATGAATTTCAACAGTAAAAGGGAATCAAAGATACTCCATAAATCCAAGATAGTAAAGCTAAACCCACATAGCCGAACCAATACCTTCACCAATTCAAGATACGAAACTTAAAATATTCTAATCCAGGCATTAGTACACATAAAGAAGTTTTCAAGAAACAAAAGAAATGAAGATCGCTTCAATCAAATCCTCATGACTATATATATAACGATGAAGAAATCCTTATTCGATTATCTGTAAAATAATGAGGAAATCCTTACTTCTAAATGTCTCTTGAAAGTTTAAGAGAATTTAGAAGCAGTAAGTAGAAACAATCTCTAGATCCCATGAATGAAAGAAGCTAATCCAGAAAGAAATTTTCAACCAATCGAACTTCTTCCTTAGTATACGAATAAAAAAAAATTCAACCCCAAAAACTCTCCCCGAACCACTTTCAGAGAGCGCAAAGAAAACCTCAAGCAAAAAAATCTTCAAATCATCCAGTCGAAAAAATGCTAACCCTTAATCCTTCCCCAGAGGGGGGTATTTATAGTCGAGGGAGGGAGAGGTGCTTATCGATGAGACTTACACATTTAGGCGGGAGAATTTGCTAGAAAAGGGTTACCGACAAGGCGACTGACGACGAAAGTCGGTTAAGACCAGCGGGAAAGAGATGACCGGAGAACCGGAAGAAGCTTCAAGATCCGGTCAAGAGAATAGAGGAGGAAAATGTTCGGTTAGGGCAAGAAAACGCAAGTGAAAAAGAAAACGTGAGTTTATATTTTTTCTTTTCCTTTATTTTTAATTAAATTTACTGAATAAAAAAATATTATTTTATTCAAAATTTATCAATTTATGCACAACTTAACTCGATTCAAAATCTCATCAAGATATATGTCCTTCCCGACTAAAATCGACGTCCCAGACGCACTGACACAGTCTGTTTCGTCATCCGATGTATCCCTGAAAAATTCGTCGAATATCGTACCAATTTAATTTTAATTCGCACGTGTTGTGGCAAAAGAAGTTAATTTGGTCCAATCGGAGCCGTTTAACGAACGAATTGATGACCGATCATCGCCTAAACGACAATCATAGGCAAACATATTGCTCTTGGCAGAAAGTTAATCGTCAAACGCTGCTAGGTCCATCTATGTCTTTCAAATTCCTATGGGAACTCAATAAGAGCTTCAATATGTCGGTTTTAATCGACTCAACTGGACGTCAAGAATTAGAAACCGTTCACATGAAACTTCGAGGAGCGAAGAAATGAATCGAATTTCTAAATATTGTATTTTCTAGTTTTGGAACCATTTGTGGTTATTGTGTGGGCAGGGTGCCATGCTTGGGCCCTCCCACACATTGAATCTGTATCTTTCTTTCTTTTTAATATATTAGCCTTTGGGCTTATATATATATATATATATATATATATATATATATATATATATATATATATATATATATATATATATTGGGGAAAGAGCTACGTGTTAATATAAATTTAAAGTACAAAATGAGGGAGAGGAGGATCCCCATCTAAAAATAAAAAGAGTTTCCAAGGGGTTCCTCTATCTAGGGCTGTCAAAACGGCTCGTTGTTCGCGAACAGCTCGTGTTCGGCTCGTTAAGAAGCTCGTGTTCGGCTCGTTAATTTTGTTCGATAAGTTAACGAGCCGAACACGAACTAAGATGAGTTCGTTCGTGTTCGGCTCGTTTTGGCTCGAAATACTACTCATCAAGTTTATATATATATATATATATATATATATATATATATATATATATATATAGTAGTATTTAAAAAAAAAATCTAATTGACTACAAGGCTACAAAGATTTATAATCAATTAAAATATTGATTAAGAAAATAGAGTAAAAATTATTAAATTAGATTCAAATGATGTATTAATATAAATAATAATTTTTAAATATTGCTCAAACCCTTATTGTCTTATGACTACATGATTATGATTGTTAAAAGTACTCTTTGTTCGTGAACAGCTCGTGTTCGGCTCGTTAAACAAACGAGCCGAACACGAACACACTTTTTGAGCTCGAAATATAAACGAGCCGAACACGAGCTGAGCATGGTTCGCTCGTGTTCGGCTCGTTTACACCCCTACCTCTATCCACATTACAACTCCACACCAAAAAAATAAAAAGAAAATGTGTACCAAAAAATACATGAGATCTAGTATACCAAAATAAGTGTATACCCAACAATACGAAGTACACAAAAAAAATTAACAATGGACACCAAAAAACCGAGAAAAGAGCACCAGTGCTACGAAGAGTTTGTTGAGACGACATCAACAACACATGCATCTCAGTCCACAAGAGAATCCTGCAAAACAGAAGACAAAGGAAGAAAAGAGGAACCGAGATAGTAGACAGTGAGCCGATGAAGCCAAGAGCAGCCAATACACATTGTGGTCCTGAAAGGAGCGTCGGAGTGCCACTACAGATAGATAAGCATAAAAACAGAGAAAAAAAAAGGGATTCCACAAGGGAATAGGTACGCAAGGGAGACACTAGACCAGCATCCTCAAGTGCAAGTGTGGGCACCCAAACAAGGCTCCACAAAACTAAAAGCAGGTATTACTATAAGTAGCAGGCGAGGGGCAACAACATTCCCTCAGACAACAGAAATCCAAGCCAGCCCGAAACAGAAATAGAAAAATGAAAACATTCCAAATGATTTGCAAAGCTGAGGCCAAACAATACCACCAAATTAATAATAACATGTTAGGGGGAAACATCCTAACGAGCATAAGGAGCATTTATCATGTCTCCTACCCACAACGCGTGTAAAGGGGGAGGGGGGACATATCCCACCCAACAGTTATTAGTAGCGCTACCAAAGATAGCAAGCCAATTTGCGAGTTGATACCCCTCATGATAAATGAAACTCCAAATAACAACCATATGAGATGTTAAGAGTTTAATCCTCTTAATATATTAGAGAATATCCCAAGGGGCTTCGACACTTTTAGCAAGGATGTCAACCAAGTTGCTATTATCACTTTCAAAGATAATAAAATGCCAGCTGAGAGAGTGAGCTATCATGACAGCCGTCAAGATGGCCCGAGCCCCTGCCTCAATAGGAGTATCAGCGTAAGTGGGTGAGGAAAAGAAAAGTATAGCATGCCTCCACAACCAGCACTGTTGGATTTCCAACTCCAATCAGTGTTAAACTTTACCCACCCCCTGGGAGGTGACCGCCATCTCACCAAAACCGGGAGATGATGAAACTTCCTCTCAACCATTACCGTAGGCCCAAAAAAAGAAAATTATTAATGCCCGAAAAGAAGCTTTGTTTAGCATTTCCCGTCCTCCAAAGCTTATTAATATAGGCAATAACATTTGTAAAGACCATCGTAATTTGAATGACTTTACCCTCATGTTTAATATCATTACGAGCCATCCAAATAAACCAGCATGTAATGTAAGGGTAATTTTGCAGAAAGCGTTTCTGCTTTCGATCCGGATTGCAAATCATAGTGGTAAGCAAAAGATTACGACCCAGATTCAAAATAGTGCCAAACCACAAGGAATGACCAGTGGCTATTATATGAGCCTTTGACCATCCCTAATGTGTCTAACAATTCAAGTACCACCTCTTTAAGACCAATTATGACAGAGGAGATTCGAACTCCCGACCTGAGGGGTCTTATACTGTGAATGCCAACCAACATGTATATACATATACACACACACACACACAGATATATATATATATAAGCTAATTGTAACTGCTTTTGAGAGTTTGTTTCATTTTGCCTATACATAGGTTGGACATTTTACAGATCTCCAATCATTTGGTTTGCGTTGACTTTGTATGATTGAACATTGATTCCTAATGTTCTGACTATGCCCCGTTTGGGGCAGCTTATTGAGGTGCGGATCGGTGTTTTAATGAAGACCTATTCCTCTCACAGGAATTAGCGTCGTTGCCGACACTCCTTGGTGATGGCGGGAAGCTGGACCACTGGTACTTAAAGCAACTCTATGACAACGTACATGGAAGCGTCTATCTCGATCCGGTGAGGTCTCCTATTTCGTGAAGTATTTCTTTTAAGTGTTTTTCTATTGGGGGATTTGTTTGACTTGATTGATATTAATCTCTTGGTCGTGGAATTGGAAACTTAAATTTTCTTTTCTAGGTTGAGTTTGTTCTTGTGTTATCTAATCGAAGAAATATAAGTTATTTTTCCCTATTTGATTTTGTCTTCATTTCTTTTTTTTGCCTTGATTTTGGGTTTCTCGAGGACTATAAGAATCAAGAATATTTCTTATTTTCTTGCATAGCTATGTAGAGTTTTCATTTGAAATCCCTTCTTAGAGTCCATTGTGTTTAACTAAACAAGACAAAGAAAGAAAATACTATTGTTGATTGTCTTGCCGCTGTCCTCAAGTTGAATTACTACCTGTTTATTCTAACTCAAATTCTTTGTTTTTTTGCATCTTCGACTTTATTAATACCTAGTTTTCTGTGCTAGGTAAAGTTTTTTAGATGAATCAATTTGTTTAGCAGTACAACTTGTTGCTATGATCAATTAAAAAATTTTATTCGTGGAATATGTTATTGGAAATTTTCAAACCTTGGGCTAGCAAAGTCACACTTTTTTTACGTGGCTTAGTTGATTGGCCATTTTGAATGCCAATTCACTTTATCCTTATTAGCACCAACTCTTAGGTCAAACTCACACCTATATACTACTCTTTTTGGTTCTTCCAATTTCATTTCATATGCATAGATACAATCTTCTTGCCGACATTGATAGATCTTATCCTTTCCTACCACAAAATCTACCTAACATTGATAATGTTTCAAACATATATATCTGTTTTTGGTTTGCTAGGACCAACTTATCCTAAGCTCCACAATGAGTGCACTCTACCCAAACTTTATAGTTTTCATTGCATCTTATATATCACTTGTAGCATGAAATACTTTGATCGACATCAATCTCCAACCATCTCAAGGATGCATTACCCAATTTAAAGGTCTCAATCAACAAGGCCATTCAACACATTGATGTCTGAACACCATTCAATAGAACATTACTTTTCACATCACCAAAATTGCTCTCATCATGTCTCATGTTCCATGTTCCTCTTATAAACTTATCTCCTTGCACCAATCCATTGCCCACCGCCACTTCCAATTGGATTTTTGATATAGGTGCTTCGTACCATTTATATTTGGCTTACAAAGTCTCTCCCTTAAATTTGAATACCCCACCATTGAAAGTATTCATATTGCTGATGACACAAAGTTCCCATCACTCAAATTGGTTCAACAACTCTCTCTCTCTAAAAATCATTCTTCTTCAAAAAAGATTTATGCATACTCTATAAAAATATCTTATATTGATTTGCCGCTTCTGTTTTATCTATTTTGGTGCTCATGCAGTTATGTTGCAAACAACATCATTATACAAGGGCAGGATGGTCATTTATTCAACAACGGCTGCCAATAAATTGTTCTGAATAAACTCCCCCAAACGACAAGCTAGCTTATCCTGATAATCTGCATATTATTAGATTGTTAGGATAATCTGCTTATATATAATCTGCAACTGCCCCAAGCAGACCCTACATGTTGCAATGGAGATTGGATGGTGGTAGAAATTTGAGACGGAAAGTAGAAGGGCTGTGGTAGAAACCACATAATAGATTTGGATTTTTTGAAGTAAATTTTTAAATTGGGATGACTGTGAAGACTGGGAGGTTCTAGTTCTTACTGCTCGGTTGTATAAATGAGAAAAAAAATGATGGATTTGGTTTCTGAAATTGACCGGAAAGGCACTAGAAATGATAATGGCTGTAGTTAGTGGGAAAGCTTGCAACAGTAAAGGCTGCAGTAGATACACTAGTATGCATGCCCTTGGGCTCTGATAACTTGTCGAGAAGAAGTGGGCTGGAATAGATTCATCTCATTGGTTCAATTCACTTGGTACACGGCAATGTATAGATTAATCTAAGAAGAAAATAATGGAAGTTTTACAACAAGAAAAATATCTACAGACATACACTCTTGATACATGTACCGAATATATTAAATAAATATAATAACTTTCACACTTTGAATATATAACAATCTGATTTAAATTAATAGCTTCATGTTATGTCTTTTCCATTCTATGTTGTCCTGGATTTCATTTTATAGCAGAAGGTCCTCTCCTTCTACAGCAATCATTCTTTTCCTTCTAAAACATCTTGTCTGGGATATTCCTTTAGGGCATCCGTGGGCTCTAGCAGTTGGCATTGCTAGTCATGCGAGCAGAAGGTTCTGGTCCTATTTTAATTCTCTGTGAAGTTTTTTTAGTCTTAAGATGCTATGATCTTATTTGTGACGAGAATGTTTTTGTTTGATCCTGATCTATCATATGCACTTATTATTCACATTTCAGCATTCTGTTCTAGCCAAAATATTACCTTCGTTCTGAGTTCTATTTCCTGGTTGAATTTTACTTAGAAATAGAGATAGATTTTAAAATCCACAAACATCTCGAATATAAAAATTTTGCTTTCTAACTGCAAATTGAGCAAACAAAAATCTTTGTTCTCTAAAGTAAGTTTCTATTTAAAAGCAACCAAATGTGCCCTTGATGTAAACTTTCTGCATGAATGTTCATTTTAATTTTAACTTGTTTGTTGCATTAGGTTAAATAGTTTTCTATTCTCTTTGAATTTGGTATTTCTGCTTGACCTGTAGATTTTGATTCTCTTACATTTTTGTTCATGGATTTTACTTATCATAGGTTATTTCTTCTAGGGTATCTGTTTGTGTACTACCAAAATTTCCTGAAGAGCCATCAAACAACTTAATTGACTGGTTTTGTGAATCTAGCAAAGTATTTAGTTCCCTGCAGGAGTTGATACTGTCTTATCACAGAAAAAGGGCACAGAGGTTGCATGATATGCGAGAAAAGGCTGTGGATATTTTTTGGTGGCCATTTACCCAGCACAAATTTGTTTCAATGGATAGTGTTACGGTGATTGATTCACGTTGTGGTGAGAATTTTGCAATACACAAGGTTGGTTATGCATATTAGCTTCTTTTTGGTAACTCAATCAGTATATGGTAGCTGTTGTTGATTTTTATATTAATGGTGAGATGCGGAAAAAGGCATAAGCCATTAGCTGTTTCTTAAGTTTATTTTTTGTGATCTTATTGTTCAGCTGTGCAGATTGACATGAAATGTAGCCATATTTCTGAACTTATTTGTCTTCAATAAAAATGTTGGTTTTATCTCAAGCTTGCCTTATCCGTTCTGGTTAGATGCGGTCCAACAAGGAAATGCTTGTTTCTCAGTTTGATGCATGCGCTAGTTGGTGGACTCAAGGACCTGATGCTGTTCTGCAGGTAAACGAATAGAGAATGCTTTTTTTATTGTCTCAGCTAGCCTTCTGCACTGTAGTTTTCTTCATTAAACGAACCTTGGTGATCTGGAATGGAGCTCTTTAAGGCATATCTGATTTAAATTTCTAGGAATCAAGATTAGTTTAAAATCATAGTAACGACAATTTTCAAAGTTGCTCCTACTCTAGGATGTCAATTGACAGTTGATCCAATGCCTCAGATACAGCCGCGGCTAGGGTTAGCCATGAAGACAACCATAGAATCAATGAATACAGAGACCTTCAAAACTACCATATGCCTTACTTACCTGTGCTCGCCTCTTGCTGCAACCTAGTCTTCCGTGTTTGAGCTGCTCGATCCAACGTTTATTCACCACCATTGTCTCACACGAATGCATCTCACTGCTCTAGCCTCCCTTTGTCGTGTATTTTTCTGTTCCCTTTGGACTCCAGTCCTAAGCCCTCTGTTTTTATCCTATTTTTTATGGATCCAAAGTGGAAGCTTCATTGTTCACAGAGAAACCCAGAATGTCACAATTTCCTCTCCCTCACTGTGCACAAATCAAGCTTTCCTGCTCCATCTTTCACATTACCCTAGAAAAAAATGGCTCGCTTTTGTTTTGCACGACAGAAGTCCTCCAGGTCGAATTCTCCGAACCAACCCATCTTTGTTCCTTTGTTAACAAACCCCAAACATAGCCATGCACTAAGATGAGCCTCTCTTATCTCTCAAATACTTTTAAACCTAAGAAAACAATTCAGAAAATCAGAAAAAAATGCTTTTATTTTGCTGATTCCATCGTTTCGCCATTGTCAACATCGCCTCACTCGAAAAGGTGTAAAAGGCAAAGTGCCTTTTTTTTTAAATACCCGTTCTAGCAAATTTGAATATATTTCATGGTGATTAAGTATCGTTCAGGAAAATTTATGCACTCGTTCGGGAAATTTTTATAAATAGTAGGGGAAATTTGTCTAGGAACTGAAGTACCATTCAGGGAAATTTGAGTTTTTGTTTTGCTATTTTTTATAAAATGCAGGAAAATTAAGTACTTGTTCTAGAAAACACAAGTACTTTTCCAGAAAATTAAGTAATGTTCAGAGAAAGTCAAGTACCAAGGAAATGGATGTTTGTGTTTTGGCTTTTTATAGGTTAATAGAAGGCTCGAAGGGCCATTTAATACTACTGGGTTAAAAAAATATTGTCTTCCTGTCACAATATCTCATGATATTGAGCATTGTCTTCTAAACCAGTCGGGAAGATTGACACTTCCCCCAATGCCCCCTAAGCGACACCGGGTGGTTGACTCTTTAAATTTGGACTATTGGAATTGCAAAAATAAATTAACTTTGACATCTGGACTTACAAAACTAAATTAATTTAGACTTTTAAACTTACAAAATAAGACTTGGGCATGTTGTGCGACAATGATATTAATTTATTAGAATTAAATGAAAATATGACACTCGATAGGACACGATGGAATAATGGATTCACGTAGCCGACCCCAATTAGTGTGAAAAAGACTAGTTGTCATTCAAATAGTTCAAATTTAGGCTTTTGAATTTACAAAATAAATTGAAAATTTTGGACTCATAAAATAATTTAAATAAAGAATTTGTAAATCTCTTTAAAATATTAACTTTTTGAAAGAACTTAAAAATTGAATTATTTTAACTATATAATATGTACTACTTGGATTTTAAAGAAATGACAAAAAAATATGTGTCTGTTAGAAAATACAAATAATCATTTAAATTATATTTCGTAGATACTTCAAATGAACAAAATCGGATGCACATACACATATAATAGCTCATAAATAATTTTGATAACCCGCCAATTAATTTGATTGAATTACTCTTCGACTTCAAATTCAATCATATTTAAAAATGATCATATAAAATTATCCTAGTGTAAATACATCTTTATGTGATCTATCTAAATCATAAATTAAGGCTAATTAAACACATAAATACCATTTTTTAAATACCAAATAATGACTATATGTCTTTTCGCCATCAAATTTGTAACTCTAATTCATAAGCTGACAAGGGGACTCCTTTAAAGCCCAAAATATAAAGTTGCATGTGATCTAATAATACAATATCCAAATGAATTTCTATTTTTTCAGATGATTTCAAATCTCACAAAATTCAAGATTTTATTTCTAGTGGTGTCAATTCGGGTTAGCAGGTGGGGCCCAACCCAAAGCTTACCCAACCTGATAGGTCTGACTCGAACCCGACTCGAATATTATACCCGTCGAAAATCCCAACACAAACCCGACCCGCCTTCAATCGGCCAACCCGAACCACATTCATATAACCCGTTTAACAAAAGGAATAATAACAATTCGTGTTAAATTCAGATCGATTTTGGGTTAATTTTGAGTGAATTTCAAGCAAATCCGAGTGGCGGGTCAAATTCAAGTTAATTTAGGGTTGACGACCCGAACTTCACCTGAAAAATTAAATAGGTTAGGATATTTAACTCGAACCTAACCCAAAAATTATTCGGGTTAAGCCGAATCTAAATTTTTTTAGCTAGCTTTGGGTCAAGTTGGCGTGTCGGGTCAATTTTTTACACCCTTATATTTTTCAACTCAAATGATGTCTCAAAATTTTTGCAAATAGAATAAGACGTGTATTCAATGTTTCAAAGGATTTTAAGTTATTTTATTGTTGATTTTCATAATTTAGCGGAAATTATTTTATGGATATGAAAAGAGGGTATAAATACCCTTACATGAATTCTAGAATAGGAAAGACAAAAAAAATGAAATAACATGAAAGGAAAGATACAACAACTATATCTCTAATTAATCAATTCCTATAGTTACTTGGAGATAAGAGAAATAACATAAAATAGAAAAACATAAAATAGGAAAATAAATAAATCCAATCCTTATAACAAACATAAAACAGGAAAGCATAAAATAGGAAAGAAAATTAATTCAAACCAAGAAAATAAATCTAAAATAGGAAAAATAATAAATTCAATCCAGAGAAATAAATTTAATCCTAATGACTATAAATTATTTTGTAATATAACTTTTAACACTCCCCCTCAAATTGAAATATAGTTGACAACCAATGAGGGAGTGAAATTCTTTGTGAGGTAAAACTTGAAGTTTCATCCCGTAGTTGGTAATCAATCCCAAGAGCATTTAGGGATTGATTGTAGTTTTTGCAGTGTTTATAGGTTGACGAAAGACTTCTACAGGTAATGCTGCTAAGAAGTTTGTAGAGAAGTAAACAACGTTTTGGAAAACTGACTTCTACTTGATTGTGGTTGTCTTTGACTGCATTTTCTGTAGTGTCTGTAGATAAGTTAAAGACTTCTATTGGTAATGTTGTAAAAAAGTTTGTAGGAAAGTAGACAATCAACAGGAAAAGCTGCAAGTTATGATCTGTAAAAAGAAAAAAGAAAAAACTTCGGAGGGTCTACTCCAAGAATGATTTCAAAGGAAATTCTGATGCATGTTGTTACAGGAAAAAACTCTGGAGGGCTTGCTGCAGGAGAAAGCTTCGGAGGAGGGTCTGCTACTGGAAAAAGTTCCAAAGAGAAGGAATCTGCAGGGAAAAGTTCCAGAGGAGGGCCTGCTGCAGGGAAAACTCTGGTGGAGGGTATGCTGTAGGAAAAAGCTCTGGAGGAGCGCGCGCTGTATGAAAGATTTCAGAGAAGGGTCTGATGAAAAAAAGGCTCTGAAGAAAGGGTATGCTGCAGTTAGAACTTCCAAGAAGGGCATGCTGCAAGGAAGAGCTCCGAGGCTTTGTTAATCACAATAACAATTAAAGTGTTCGAAGAGATCACATCTACAGTCAGGCTTTCTGCAGCTTCGTTAGGATACCACACTACCAACACAGTAATCGCTGACGCTACCAAGTCTCCCTTTGCCACTCCTTTCAGACGCTCCAAATCCTCTGCTGCCCATAATAACAACACTAAGCCCAAGCCTCTCTACCTCGAGGCAGGGCCTCTCACTCATGTCATGATCCTCTACAACCTACAAGCAGCTGGGCGAAATGCTGTGCTTTGGTGATAGTGAAGGCGTTAAAATCTTCCTTAAATTCTTGTTGCGGCTGCTCAGAGTCAACGTCTTTAGTAGTAGCTGCGACCTCCGACATGGAGAGGTCTATCGATCTGCAATCTGCACAACAGATAACAAAAGTGGAGCGAACATGAAGGAGGATGATGATTTCAGCAGGTCGAAGGTAGTACCGATCAACCCAATTCACAGCGTATGCACTTTCTTCGCTCAAATCTATAGCGATTGCAATCTGAAGATGAGAGCTAGCAGTGGGGATTGCTGCTGCCGTGTACGAGAAGAGTTGCGGTGATGACGGTTGAGTCATCTATGCTTGGGCGGCTGAAGCAAAGGCTGTTGGGAAGCGCCAATAATTGTAGAAATCTGCTGGGAAACTGCAAGGAATCCTGTAGTTTGTAGGTAGGTTCAACGACAGAAGCCGACAGGAAAACTGCAGCGGGAGTTTCTAGCCAGTAACGGGAGAGCTATTAGTTAATCCATCAGCTAAAACTTGCATAGACGGGAGTTTCCCGCGGGAAGAAGGGGTAGGCAACTGGAAAAGTTAGCAATAGGCAGCTTGTAGGAGGTTCCGATAGCTAGTTCCCGTAGGAAAGAGTTCTAGCCGCTAGGGTCCGTAAGAGGGAATTTTGGCTGCGGGAAAGGCTACAGGAGGAAATGTCGACGACGAGGCATGCAGAGAGAGGAAAGTTCCAGTAGAAAAACTAAAAAGAGGAGGCAGAGGAAGGGCCTAAAACACGACAAAAATCCTCAACTACAGGGAATAGGAAGTTTTCAGCGGTAGGAAAGCTCGAGGGAATTCCACTAGCAAGAAAGACTCCAAAATTCTTCCTTGTCTCTATTAGCCTCTCTAAAGCTTCACGTATGATCTGCCTAAGCCTTTGGGACACGAGTTCTGGTTTATCTAATGCTATGAGAGGTGTAGAAGTAATCCAGTCTCAATAAACTTCAAATTTCTGCTTCACAAAGCTTCATACTCTTGCTGGTCTTGAAAATCAGAAGCTTTAAATTGCTATATTTATTCCAGTGGCAAAATGATGGATTCTATACATCTCCCGAGCCGGCTAGCGGAGATTTCGAGTAGCCCATGCCGGATTCACAAATCAGTTTGCTCTGACACTCTCATCTACACCCTCATGAGCTCCCCAATTGTCATTGGCTTCTTCATTGTCTTAGAAGGGCTGCTATTCTTCTCGGGGCTTTTCTGCAACGATTTAAGCCCCAACACTTTCTTCATCTTGCCAGCAACCGTTGAAGTTAGAGATCTCTGCATCAACGGTGACTGCCATAATGACAAAGCGGATGACAATGGTCTCTCTACCGACGATGATGTCACCAATCCTGCTACCGCGACCACTCTTTCGGAAGATGAAATGTATGTCAATGACTTTCCAGTGTGTTTTGGCACGCGACGACAAAGACCTCGTACGCTGTCTTCTGGAGCTCCTGATCAAGTAAGTTGCTTCCCAATTCGCTCAACAACAAGGAAAGAGACTTTGTCCTGCTCCTCGTTGTCAGCGACAAGAAGGAGAGAAGTAAGGAATCGCCAGACGATTTGCTCCTAGAGTCTCTAGGGTTCCTCTCGAAGCCATTTTAGGAGATATATCTATAATTAATCAATTTCGAATAATTACTTGGAGATAAAGGAAACTACATAAAATATGAAAATTGGAAGGAAAATAAATTCAATCCTCTTAGCAACATAAAATAGAAAAGAAAATTAATCCAATCCAAAAAAATAAATCCAAAATGGGAAAGAAAATAAATTTAATCCTAATAACTATAAATTATTCTTAATATAACTTCTAACATATATGCATCTAAATAATAAGATGTTTGTGTAATTAATAAGTTTAAATAATTTGAATCTTGCACTCATGTTTTGAGACATCCTTCAAATCTAAATATTTTAAAATATCACATTACATTTTATAAGAGCACAGAGGTTATAGAAATATATTTTACAAATGAGGCAAAATTAATACAATTATATCAAGATGCATGTATATTAATAGGAAAAGCCGCATGTGCTCCACCAAAATGACTAAGTGTTTAAACTTAAATGGTTTGAGAATATTACGTGGCTCAAAATTAAACTTACACTCAATTAGTTTTTGCTATAATAAACATGCAAATTTTTTTTAAGAAAACAAATATTATTTTAGGTTACACATGTTTCAAAAAATTCAAATTCAAGTTAATCAAACTTACATGCTTTCAATTAGACTGTTTTGTCTATATGATAATGTTGTAAGTCTCAATTAACTAGTCCGATCCTCCTCTTAAGGATTGAAGTCAACAAGTTTAATGCTTTGAATAACATCCAAATCATTAATTTCAAAATTTGAACGTCTAGATCACATATTCCAATCCTCTTCTTAAGTATTAAGGTTGACAAGTTTAGTAATTTAAATATGTGCAAATTAGATCATATTCTTCATAAGCATTGAATTTGACAAAACTAATATTTTATAGATATTCAAGTGCCAAATTTCAAATAAATCTTAAGCATAAATGTTTCAAATATTTATTTCCTGATGATTACAGTGTAGATTTAAAAGAATATTTTGTCTACTGGCTGCAGTGTTTCACGATACTGATCAACGCGCCTTTTAAGACAATTGGACAGATTGACACTCTCTCCAATGCCGCCTAAGAGTCGACAATGCACTGAGACAGACAAATTTTTTTGGTTAATTTGAACTACAAATAACTTTTTTTGGACTCTTGAACTTCAAAAATAATTAATTTGGACTCCTAGACTTTTAAAAAAAAAAATTGGAATTTCAAACTTAAAAAATAATCAAATTTGGGCTTTTGAATGTGTTCAAAATGATAAAAAATTTGAACTTGTTACAATAATTTAAATAGACTTGCACATGACTTTAAATATGAACATTTTGAAAGAACTTAAAATGAAATATCTGGACTATGGACTGTGAACTTCTTGAATTTTAAAAAAAGTGACAATATATATATATATATATATATATGTATGTATGTATGAAAGAACTTAAAATGAGATGGATGGATGGATGGATGGATTTCTCTTTGACTTCAAATTTGATCATATTTAAAAATGATTATATAATCTTTATGTAATCTATTTAATTACATAAATTGGTGCTAACTAAGCAGCAGCAACAACAACAATCTAAAATTTCGTCCTTGACGTTTAATGTGACCAAACCATCTAAAACGACTCTCTCTAATTTTATCCATCACTGGAGCTACACCAGTCCTATCACGGATATATTCATTTCGTATTTTGTCTCTAAGTGTAAAGTCACTCATCCACTTAATCATTCTCATCTCAACAACATGTAACTTAGTATTATGCTTCTCTTTTCATGGCCAACATTCAGCGCCACTGAGCATTGTAGGTCTTACCACCATCTTATAAAATTTTCCTTTAGTCTAAGCGGTACTCTTCTATCACACAATAGGCCCAAAACATTCCTTCACTTCAACCAATTAACTTGAATTCTACTAATAACATCCCCATCAATACCACCATCACTTTGAACAATAGACCCGAGATATCTAAAACGTTCACACCTTTCAATAATTTGTTCACCCAGAGTTACATTTCTCTCACTAGAGCTACAACTACTAAAATTACATTCCATGTATTCAGTTTTAGTTCTACTCAAATGAAGGCCTTTAGCCTCCAAGGTAGACAGACCTTCATAATTCAAATTTTTCCTGAGCTTTATCGCTCGGCTTATCCACGAGAAGGATATCATAAGAAAAAAGCATACACCAAGGTACATCCTCCTATAAGTGTCCAGTAAGACCATCCATAACTAAAGCGAAAATATATGGGCTTAAAGTCTATCCCTGATGTAAACCAACAAAAATAGGAAAATATCTGTTCAATCCTTCTGCTCGAACAGAAGTAACAGTTCTTTTATACATATCTTTAATGACTTGAATATAAGTCATATCAACACCTTTCTTCTCAAAAACTCTCCAAAGGATATCTGTTGGAACCTTATGTAGATCCTCCTTATTATCTCTGAACTTCTCCATCAAACCTCTCAATAGATGTATAGCTTCCATAGTAGACCTTCCCGACATAAATCTAAATTGATTATGAGAAATCTTTATAATGTGTCTTAACCTATATTCAATTATCCTCTCCCATAATTTTAAAGTATGACACATGAACTTAATTCCTCTATAATTGACATGCTCTTGTGCATCTCCTTTATTCTTAAAAATAGGGACCAAAATACTCTTCCTCTACTCCTTAGACATCTTTTTGGTTTTTAAAATTATATTAGAGAGTTTAGAAAGCCAAAAAACTCTCAAATTTCCTAAATATTTCCAAAATTCAATTGGGCTATCATCAGGTCCTATAGACTTATCACCCTTGGTTTTCTTTAAAGCCTTAACAACTTTTTTACTAATACAATGGTAAAAATGAAACATTTTATTATTATTAACGATATTAAGATCACTAAAGTCGATCATATTTTTCGAAACTTCATTAAATAATTTATCAAAATAACTCACGCACCTATTTTGAATATCTTCTTCTAAGAAAAACACATTTTGATTTCATCTTTAATACATTTTACTGGAGTTAAACCTTTACTTTTATTTTCTCTTTGTTTGGCTAGTATATATATATATTTTTCACCCTCTTTACTATCTAATATATGATAAAGATCACTAAAAACAGAATTTTTAGCATCACAGATTGTTCTTTTAGACTCCTTACAGGCCGTTTGATATTTTTCCCAATTCTCTAAGCTTTTACAGTTAACCTAATTTATATAAGTATTTTCTTATATTTTATCTTTTCTTGCACATTGTTATTCTACCACCAACTATTTTTATATATAGGATTTTTTTTTTGGATTCTCCAAGTACAACTTTTGCCACTTGTTTAATAGTTTTTGTTACTTTATCTCACATAAAATTTGCTTCTTCATGAACATATCAAATTTTGAAATATTGAATTATACTCATAAAAATAATTTTGTTTGTATCATTTAAGCGTCTCATCTAATTCTATGATGATGATTCCTAATATTCTTTACTTTACAACTCTTCTTAAAATCTAGAACTAATAATCGATACTTTTTAATCAAGCGCATAAATGTTATTTTTTAAATGACAAACAATGACTTTATATGTCTTTTTTGTCATCAAATTTGCAACTCCAATTTATAAGTGGACAGAAGGCACTCTTTTAAAGTTCAAAATGCATTTTTTTCATGTAATCCAGTAGTACATTACCCAAGTTCTATCGTCTCAATGATTTTGAATTTTCACAAAATTTAAGGCTTTTCTTAGTTCAAATGATCTGACTCAAAATTTGTGCAAATATAATCAGACCACCTACAATGTTTCAAATGCTTTTAAGTTATTTATATGCATCTAAATAATAAGATATTAGTGCAATTAATAAGTTTGAATAATAAGATATTAGTGCAATTAATAAGTTTGAATGATTGAATCTTGCACTCATGTTTTGAGACGTCAAATCTAAGATATTGACTCACAATATATGTTAATATTTTTAATATATCATATTACATTTTAAGTGAACTAAGAAATTATCGAACTACATTTTACAAGCGAGGCAAAATTAATACAATTATATGAAGATGCATATATACTAATTAGGAAAACTCACATGTGCTCCACCAAATTGACTAAGTGTTTAAACATAAATGGTTTGAGAATGTTATGCACATCAAATTTAAACTTGCACTCAAATAGTTTTCTCTGACAAGCGTGACAATTCTTTTTAGAAAATCTATAATTATTTTAAAGTTAAAACCCTCTTGTTTTAAAAAATCAAATTCAAGATAATCAAACCATGAGTACTTTTAATTAGGTCGACTTGCATGTAGGGACATAACTAGTATGATTTGATGAGTTTATGCCTTTCATTATCCTCCACATCATAAATAGAAAAATTTGTAAGTTCAAGTCATGTAGTTCGATCCTCCTCTTAAAGATTGAATTGACGAGTCTAGTAATTTCAATGATGTCCAAATCACAAATATAAGAAATAGGATGTCCAATTTGCATAGTCCGATCTTCCTCTTCATAAGGACTGAAGTTGACACGACTATTATTTTATAAATATTCAAAAGTCAAATTTTAAATAAATTTCAAGCATAAATGTTTCAAAACTTATTTTTCTATTGATAGCCGTGTTGATTGAAGATTTTTACTAGATGGTTCAACTTTTAAATCAATATTCAAAACAAGTTTTCAACATAACAAATAAAAACATCTAATTTAAAATCCGTCCACCCTCCATAGTAGTTTCTTAAAGATGATAAATTTATAATTGACTTCACCTCTCAAAGAGCAAATTTCACATCGAGTGTATCATTATATTTACGCTTTTGAAGCAATCTCACACCAGTAAGAACTTGGCCTGAGTTTGCTATCCGCATGCCCTAATGACTCCACAAAAAATAACAATTACGACCATAGTCCTCTGATCGAGTGTTTACCACCAACTAATACAATTAAATTACATTCATGGTCGTAACCCCTATATTTTCTAACTATTTTTTACCACTTGAGTTGGAGCCATAAAACACATTTGTTTGACACAAAATTTTCTATTAACTGAGATCGACTTAAATTTATCCTATTAGACAAACATTCAACATAGATCTATAGAGGTCCCCTTGGATGATGTAACTCATGATTGCTGACAAGGATCATTCGGTCAGTTTGAGTTTCCTTTCAATAAGTAGATCACAAACCCTGATGAACTCGGACGATGGAAGCATGAAATCGTGGTCGGGTTTGTCATTATTTCACCATCATCTACTTCAAGTTCAGGGTAGTCAATTTTATAACTTAAAATTTAAGTTTGTTGGTATTATACACTGAGTATTCAGTGTTAAATGACTAGCTTTATTCGAAAACTCTCTCCCATTATCAGGACGAGTAATTAACCATAGAGACTTGTGCCTATAGGAAACCATAGACTCCAAATAAAAAAATCCTCATAAAATGGGTCAAAATCTCTAGGTAGTGTCTTATATACAGTCAAATCTATTTTCTATAGATTTAACCAGGAATACCAAACACAAAACTCACAACAAACGAGAGTTTAGGGTATTCAAATTTTTGGAGCCCATAGACTCCTCTTTTTTTCCCCGGAATATGACTTAGATCACGTTACAAAGCAGATTGGAAACCTGATCCAGACTTGAAACCTCCATGCTTCAACAAATATATATATATATATATATATATATATATATATATATATATATATATATAAACTAGAAATAAAGACACAAATACAATGTGTTGAAGGGCCCAAACATGGCACCCCGTTCACACCAAAACCAGAAATGATTCCAAAACTAGAAAATACAGAAAAGTATAATAGAGACAAAGAAAAAAGCCTAAAAATGCTGAAATGCAAAGTATCAGGTGGCTAGAGAGCAACCCAATTTGGTCTTGCCTCTGCCTTTAATTCTAGGGAAATAGCAAGCTAATAAGTTGGTAAGATGATTGCCATTGCTAGTAGTAACCAATGTATCATCCAATATGTTCCCTAGCTAGAGTTGGCCTCCATTCTTCTTCTTCCTCCTTGAATGGACCTGCCATTCCTCTTTCGAGGATTGACTCACATGATATTGGTCTAACGTGTGCTGGAGATGTGCAGATTGTTGAACATTAGAAGCAACAACAAGTTGTACTGCTGATCTGCTATTGGATCAAAGGAGCTCTCTCATGTGTTTTGGCATGTAAGTGAGTCTTTTTCAATAACATTGGGTGGTATAAGCACAATTGGATCTGTAGCTGTAGTATGTTGTTCTTCTTCAGGAACTACGGTGTTGGGAAGAGGATCAGGTTGTATTTTCTCTACAGGGATAAGATGTGGTTGTTCTTTAGTGATATTCGGCCTTGGATGAGGATGCAACCGATAGCAAATAGTAGAGTTGTGGCCAAACATGCTACAATGAGAGCAATAAGGAGGGCGTGGTTCGATTTCAACCTTTTGCCAATGCCCGTTGTGAGTGGTTCCAATCCACACCTCATCCGGAGCTGGTTGAGTGATATCCCTCTCAACTAACACATAAGCCACAGAGGGTCTGATGACAACAAGCATATGACTATCAACCTTGAGAGATTACTGTAAGTAGCTGTTAAGGAGTAGAGAATTTTCAAATTGAACAGATGTAATTTTAACCCCGGAAATTTTATCCAAACCGCAATGATATGGGACTCCGACTTTGGGTCGAAACCAATAGTCCACTTCATAATTCTCGTATAACGGTTGTCGATCTTGATAACTTTCCGAGAAAAGATGCCGGTATAACGAACATCATGAAACAACTGAATCAGTATGTGCCGAACGTCGAGTAAACTAATATTCCAACTGCCCAATAGCTTCATAGCCTCAAACTCTTTCCGAATGATCTCCAATTTTTTGGGTTATCATAAAAACGTTTAACCACTAGAGCAAAACACTAAGAGGACGCGAGAGTACTTGTTTCAACCTCTGTGAGAATAAGAGCAAATTTTCTATTTTTTTCCCCAATTTTTTTATGAAGGTGTGATCACCACCACCTTCAAGAGCATTGTGAAAAGATTGTGGAATATTGAAAGATGTACCTATACGAAAACCAGTCTCTGATTATGAAAGAGGAGCACGAGTAGGAATCGAGAGGTCGCCGAAAAGTGCAGAAGCATAGGAACTGATAGCCATCTTTGCCGACAAGATTCTGTCGGACAGGAAGCGAAGAGACGTCGTCTGAAAGGAAATGCACAAACGCGGGCAATGCAGTGCGACAAACGCGACCAAGCGAGGAGAGCAGCAGCTCTGTCGCCAAACTGAGACGACGCGAAGACTGCGGAGGAGGTGTCCAAATGATATATGCATCTGGGTGGTTACTGCTAAATGAGTCCGGGGTATTCAAATTTTTGGAGCCGTTAGAATGCTCTATTTTTTCCTCACAATATGACTTGATCACGTTACAAAGTAGATTGGAAACCTGATCCAAACTTGAAACTTGCATGGCTCAACTAATATATTTATAAATGCATCTGTGTGCATATTCTTTGCCGTTCTTTATTGACTTAGAATTCAGTTAGTTTCTTTTCTTCAATACCAGTTTTGCGTGTGACATTTGCTTGAGCAGCATAGCTATAGATTTCCTTTATTTACATTGCATTTTTTGTTAGGTGGTTTCAGATTGAACTTGCTAGAGAGATGGGTTATTCTGCAGCTAGATATGGGCATGTTATGTTTCCTGAGAATGTTTATGAACCTTCATTGCAATGTGCTGAAATGTTACTTGAAGCACTGCGAAGGAGGCGTTCAAATGATATATATATATATATATGCATCTGGGTGGTTACCGCCAAATGATACCATAATTACGTTCATGGTCGTAGCTCCTATGTTTCCCAACAATTTTTTACCATTTGAGCTGGAGCCATAAAACACATTTGATTAATACAAAATTTTCTATTAGTTAAGATCGACTTAAATTTGTTCTGTTAGACAAACATTCAACATAGATCTATAAGTCCCTTGGATGATGCAACTCATGGTTGCTGACAAGGATCATGCGGTCAGTTTAGATTGATTGCTTCCTTTAAATAAGTGAATCATGAACCATGATGAATTGGGACGATGGAATTATGAAATCTTGATTGGGTTCTTCATCATTTCACCCATCATCTACTTAAAGTTCAAGGTAGTAAATTTTATAACTTAAAATTTAAGTATGTTGCTATTATACGTTGAATATTCAGTATTAAATAACTAGCCTTAATCCAGAGTGCTCTCCCATTATCAGGAATAATAATTAATCATAGAGGCTTGTGCCTATAGGAAACCAGAAACTCCAGATAAAAAAGTTCTTACAAAATGAGAGCAAAATTTCTGGGTTGTCTTATCTACAATCAAATCTATTTTTTGTAAATTTGACCCGGAGCACCAAACACAAAACTCACTGCAAAAGGAGTCCGGGGTATTCAAATTTTTGGAGCCCATAGAATGCTCTATTTTCCCTCACAATATGACTTGATCACGTTACAAAGTAGATTGGAAACCCGATCCAAACTTGAAACTTGCATGGCTCAACTAATATTTTTATAAATGCATCTGTGTGCTTATTCTTTGCCGTTCTTTATTGACTCATAATTCAGTTAGTTTCTTTTCTTCAATACCAGTTTTGCGTGTGACATTTGCTTGAGCAGCATAGCTATAGATTTCCTTTATTTACATTGCACTTTTTGTTAGGTGGTTTCAGATTGAACTTGCTAGAGAGATGGGTTATTCTGCAGCAAGATATGGGCATGTTATGTTTCCTGAGAATGTTTATGAACCTTCATTGCAATGTGCTGAAATGTTACTTGAAGGAGTGGGAAAAGGTTTGTTTTTTACAAATTAAATTACTGAAATATTCTCTATAGTTTTTTAGGTTGATTAAAAACTTAATAATTTTCTTTTTTGCTTCCTAAACCTTTTTTTATTTGTTAGTTTATGCTATGAATGTACAAATCTATATGCAAAATTTGTTATGATGTGGAGTTTGATTGTGTTGACCAATTGTTCACTTAGAGCCCTAAGTTTTGCTGTTCATACTTGATGGTGAGTTTGCCAAGGGGTGTCTCCCTTGTCTTGGGTTTCGGGGTGCTAGCCCTCGAAAAATTTGAAATATTTAATTGTACCGTACGTTGCATCGTATTGTTAAGAAAGGTAGAGATAGACCTAGAAAGACTTGGGTATATTGTATAAAAAATGATCTTAATTTATTAGAATTAAATGAACTCAATGGGACGCAATAGAGAAAAAGGATTCATGTAGTATCTTGCATGCCCTTAAATTCATGGTTGTAGCCTAGCAAAGGATTCAAAGGGTAAGCTTTGATCGGTTTCATCATTCCTATTGTTCCTTATAATTTTCTTGTTATTTCCGAATGTGACTCATATTCTCTTAAAGCTAGGGTAATGAATGAACTATGAGTAAAATTAATGTCTAAATCCTTAATTTCTTGCCCTTCTTTCCCCTTTTTTTTGAAAATATGTAATTTTATTGTTCTTCGCTAAGACCCTTTTTTTTAACAGTTTGTTATTGGCAACTGTGTGTTGCGTTATTGCTCTGCTCACTATTAGCTTGCTTCTTACACTCATTTACATTTGCTGCACTCGTGGCTTTGCACTTGGCCTTGTGCGCTCACACATGTTCACACATTACTTGCTCAATCCATTTCTCTCTTCACGCATGTTGCTTGTGCAGTTCTCATTTGCTTGATCTTTGATGTTAACACTTTATAAAACTTGGCTCTTCTTATGCTCATGCTCGGGAAAGGCTTTCTTTTGATCCCTCTTGCACCCTAGCCCGACATGTTGCATTTTTTTACTATTTTCTTGCTTTTTATGGATTTTTGTACTTTCTCTTGCTTTCGATGTCACACTTATTCATTTTCTTCAACTTTAAATGGCACTATGTTTTTATTCTTGCTTTCTTCATAGACCCTTCTCCTCTTTTGTCGTTAGCTTTTCAATGAATCTCACCTCTTCTTTCTCCTGCATTGGTTGCTCTTGGGTTGTAGATAAACCATAAATTAGGTTCTACCTTCTGTCCTTGTGGCTCCTTGCTTCACTTAAGCTTTTTCCACTTTTATTTCTCTGGAATCTGTTCCATCTTTTGCTCACCCACCTTGTCCCTATGCTAGCCGACCTAAGGCTGGAAATTAACTAAGGCAAGAACGAACGGTCAGACGGTATAATTAAATTTTCTATTATTCTATTTTTATCACTAAAAGTGAAATATCCACATATTAGTTGAAAAGAGACACTAAAAGAAGCAATTTAATCACCAATTAAATATTTACCTTTTTAATTGTTGAACTCACCTTCTATACATATTTGTTCATTTTTCATATATCTTATTTGAAAACTTAAAAACTGAAAAAATATTAAAATAACATAATGTGTTATCTAAAAATAACCCAATACAACAATCATTCTTCTAAACTACAGTAACCCAAGAAAAAGAAGACAATATGTATGCTTGTATTTTATATTTCATTATGAAAAATTCATATAATAATCTAATGCCTGCATTCTTGACATTTACTCAATGAAAATAATCTAAATTTGTATATGTATTGAATTTTACTTTACTTTTATTTTATATTCTTAATTTTTACATCCATATTAGGAACATCGTCAAAATATAACCTAGCATACCTTTGACTGATATTATCTCGTAAGCATAAAAGTTTTTGATTTAATTTACACGATTGTATGAGGTAGAATAGTGCTTACTCACCCATAATCAAATTTCTCCCGTCAGCATAGCGGTCAACGATCTTTAATATCACAATTGTTTGAAATGGTAGGAAAACATTATTTGCGTGGGTACACTGACATCTTCTATCTCTACCATGGAGGGGTGAACTCCTCTTAACTTGCACATACATACATTCATGCATATAATATTTTCATTTCATTCTTCATAGCACACATTGTCTTCTTTTGCATTTATCTACTCATGAATAATTGCAATTTTATTAGAATAAGAATGACATGTCCTAGTTTAATAATTTCATTCGTAAACCATTACACAAGGCTATTAATATGCATATTTCTATAGGTCATTTAATATTATACTTCATGCATCTTTATTAGAATCTATAAACTTGCAATAATCTGATAATTTGAAATTCATTGTGCAATTTTCTTAACATGCATATTTTTCTTTTTAACAATACGAAGAATCTATTAGAATTTAAATATCACTAGAATGGAGCATAATTGAAATCAAATATATATTTATAAATAAAAAAAATTACTGAAATTTAAACATATAATTACTCGTCTCGATCCCAGACGATTTCTTTGCCTCTGACTTTTGACATTTCTCCAAGTTACACCTAAAATTTATAAAATATTCAATTTAATAAATTTATCTCACATTACTTAATTATATTTTAGTTATTTATAGTTAAATTTCCTCATTTTATATGTGAGTTTAAATCATTAAATTTTAAGTTTAGTTATTACAATTAATACTAATATTAAATAGCAATAATTTAAACAAATTACTTTTGAAAATTAAACTCTAACATCTCTTTAGCTTCTCTTCTTTTGCACAAATCACTAATCTCGATCTCACCTAGTCGTTTAGTTTGGTGGGTTGACCACGTTTAATCACTGATATTAATTCTAATAATTTAATATATGTTAATAACATTTAATTAACAATTTATATAAATAAAAAACACAATCTTACCTTCATTATTTCCACAAATGTTACTCCTCTCTGCACGCTGAGTTTGATTTAGCCTCCCATACTTCCTTTGTGTGGTTCTACTCCTCCACCCGTATGCAAACGTCATGACCCGACCCGAGGTTTGGAATTAACCAAGGTGGAAACATACAGCTAGATCAAGAGATAAATTTTGTTATTCGATTTTTATTATTGACAATTTAATATCTAAATATAATTGAAAGTCTCACTATAGGAAATATTATTAATTAACAATTAAAACTTGTCTTTTTGGTTGTTGACCTATCTCCTGTACACGTTAGCTCACAATATTAATCTTATTCAAAGGTTTAAACTTGAAAAAAAAATCTATAACATAATGAGTCATCTAAGATAAACCATCAACGATCACACTTCTAAACTACATTCATAAAAGGAAGATAAAATAATTTGCATGATAATTTTTCATATTTCTATAAAAAATCTTATAATAATTTAACTTTTGTGTTCATGACATTTACTTATTCAAATAACTTATACTTTAATATACATTAACTTTAAATGCACTCTTCTAGATTTAATCTTTAACTATACTTTTATTTCATGCTATTAACATTTACATGTCTTAGGAGCACTGTTAAAAATTAACATAACGCACCACTGACCGATATTATCTTTTCAACACAGCAGTTCATGATCTAATTTTCATGATTGTCTGATATGAAAATATGCCTACTCACCCCTGATCAATATTCTTCCATTGAAACAGTAGTTAATGATCTAAACATCACAATTGCATGAGTGGTAGGATAACATCTACATGTGCAAACATTATGTTGTCTCCTGCCTATAACATAACAGTGTGAACTCCTCTTTCATTCACATACGAGCATCCATGTATACCCTATTGTTATTTCATTATTCAAGGCATGTATTACTTTTATATGACACGACTTGTATTTATCTTCTAAAATTAATGCAATTCTACTAGAATCAAAGGTCATATGATAATCTAATAGATGCACCTTTCTATAATTCTGAAGATCATGTAATAATCTGACATAAACATCTGGTCATGAAATAAACTAATATATACATCTATGCTAGAATATAAGGATCATCAAATATACACTTGAAATAATGAAAATTTTTAAAATTTAGAAATATAATTACTCACCTCAACCTTGCTTGCTCATCTCACAGACTCTTTATCTCCAATCCTTGGCTCAAATATTCTTCAACCTTAGTTATTGTTATAAATTAATTTAAATTAAGTAAATTAAACTTTAACTGTAATTAAAGCATATCTTTTCTTTCAAAGTGATTCGCCCTAAACCCTAAATCTTGAACTGAAAAATTCCATCAATTGCTTTGAAATTTCAATTAAGCATACCATTAAAACTAATTAAATAAACATAAATAAATCTATATATATATATATATATATATATGTGTGTGTGTGTGTGTGTGTGTATATATGTATATATATAATCTATTCATGCCTTAATAAATCTTTCGGCTGCCCGCTAACCTCTCGAACGAGAATTTTGTCCCGCACTTGAGGCTAAACTCCCTTCCTCTTCCTTTGCAACTTCGGTCACTACTCGACAGAGGATTCTGCTTCTTCCAGTACGAAAGCTTCGCCTCCTTTCACTACGCAAGCGTCAAAACTTCCAAGGATGCACACGGTGACTTCCTTCTCTCCTTTTTCTTTTTTCTTCCTTTTCTTCCTACTTTTCCACTCGTCGACTAGGGCATGCTAAATCACTTGGTCTCTCATGGTCCTCTCCTCTCCTCTCCTCTCTAACCCTTACTCTCAGACTCTTGTTCTTGCTTTTCCGTTGATTCGAAAAGGGATATCAAGTGTTAAGTTGAAACAAAAAGATACTTAGCCTCATGTCTATTGGATTATTAATATTAGACTAATACATTGATCAGGTGAGCCAATTTTTGGATGAGGAATGACAGGTTTAGACATACTGAAAGAAGAAGAAAAATGAAGGCCTACTACCAAACTTGATGGATGATACATTGTTGTTTCGGGTAATGACAACAGACTTAATAATTTGTCAGCTGACTCCCGTCCTAGAACCAGAGGCAGAGACAAGACTAAATTAGATCATTCACAAACTAACTGAATTTGCGAGTGTTGACAGGCTTTTGGCGTAAAATTCCTATGTTTACATATTAATCTTGATTTTTTGGGTATACATATATTTCCCACGTATGTATTGTATGTCGGGCAGTTAGGGTGTCAATTTGGACCCTTTCATCCAACCTATCTGTACCTTTCATTTTATTAATATATTTGCCTTTGGGCTTTAATATATATATATATATATATATATATATATATATATATATATATATATATATATATATATATATATATATATATATATATTATTTAGTTATTATAGCAGACCTGCCTTTGACCTCTGCTTCTTTTCTTCCTCCTTGTTTTCTTCCTTCACCTTCAGACGAACACAGTAATGTTCCCAGACTTCGGCTTTGGTTCTCCACTTTTCGTGCTAAACCCTCTTTCCTTTTCCTTCACACAGAAATTCGCACAGTGTTCACCTCCAAGCCCACGACATGCTTTGCTGTCCTCTCCTTGAAAATTTGGTTCCCGCACATAACATGGACTTCCAAGCCTTAGATGTAAATGGTGTTGTTCCTTCTGCCTCATTCTCGACTTTGACTGGTCCTTTTGCAAGGACAACGCCAACCCTCTTCCTTCTCACATACAACCAAACATGATGTTGTCTTCCTTCATATAGGATACCTCCGACGTCCCCTTCAGCTAAGGTTCCTCCTCTTCTCCTTCTTCCTCTGTGTCTCTCGTTCTCGCCTCTTTCTTTCTCTTTCTCTCTAATTCACTCTTGCTTTATCTCGCTCTCGAATGCAGGGAAATATGGGGATAAGCATTCGTTTTGATTTCTCATGAGTGTTACGTCTTTTTCGAACCACAACTATTATTTATTTATCTATTTTTTATTTTTTTACAGGTTATTATAGTTGATTGGCTAAATGATTCAAAATTTTATTCGTTACCATCTAATGACAATTTCACTTATTTTTTATCAAAATCCATTACCATGCCATACTAAATGGGTTGGAGAAAAGGCTAAGGAGATTGATAACTTAAGTTTTAAACTTTGGTATTCAGGTTGAAGTCATATTAGAAATTTTGTAGGTGTTATTATATATAAGAGTTTGAAATATAATGTTGTAAAAGTTAATAGAATTTGAAATATAATCATAGCCATATAGATTGTTGTTGATACTAAGATTCTTAATGTTATAAGTGTTTATATTCCTCTAGTAGGTTTAAATATATGCCCACAAGAAAAAAAAATGAAATGACCTAAAAAAATTAATAAAATGATATCTCTTGAAAAAAGAATTTTTATTGGAGAAGATTTAAATGAACATGTTAGTAGAGTCGTAGAAAATTTTAGAAATATTATGGTGGCTACAATTTTGGAGTATTAATTAATGGAGTGATTAATTAAGAATGTATAATCATATTGGATTTTGCTTTAGTTTTATGATTTTTTTATTGCTAATAATTTATTTTAGAAAAGAGAAATCTTTATGGTGGCTACATATTATTACTTATAATAATAGATCTAATAAAATATAAATTTCTTATTTTCTTATGAGAAAAAGAGATCGTCAAGAATGTAAAGATTTTAAGGTCATTTTAAGTGAAAATTTAAGTACTGAAAATTGATTATTAATTTTTAATTTTAAAATTACAAGTTGGAAGATATTAAATACAATTAAACATTGTCATAGAATTAGATGAGAGCACTTAAAAGACACATATAAAAATATTTTTTATGATTTGGGATGTTTATGAAGAAGTTAATTTTGTGCGGGATAAAGTAACAAACGCTATTAATAAGTGACAAAAGATGTACGTGGAGAAACAAATGGAAAAATTTTTATAAATAAAAATAGTTACTGATAGAATAATAATGTGCAAGGAAATATAAAATATAAAAATTTTTTAATAAAAATTGGTTTAAATGTAAAAGCTTAGAGAAATAGGAAAGCTATAAGGTGACCCATTTGGAGTCTAAGTGAATTATTTGTGATGATAAGAATTCTATGTTTAGTGATTTTTATAATATATTCGATACTAAAGAGGTTGAAATTTTTTTGCGTAAATTGTAAACAAGCTAAATAAAGAGAAAAGAAAGTAAATATTTAAGATAAAATAAAAAATTATTTTTGCTAGATGAAGATATTTAACATACGTCCGTGAGATAATTTGATAAACTTTTCAATGAAGGTTTTGAAAATTTGATTGACTTTAATGACCTTAATATCGTTAATAATAATGAAACCTTTTATTTTTATCACCAAGGATGTTGAGGAGGCTTTAAAGAAAATTAATGGTGAAAAATTAGTAGGGCCTGGATGTATCCCAATAGAAGTGTGGAAATATCTAGGAGATTTAGGAATTTTTTGGTTTACTAAAGTTTTAAATGTTATTTTAAAAATAAAAAGAGGAATGAAGTCTAGAGGAAGAGCATTTTGGTCCTCATTTTTAAGAATAAAGGGGATGCACAAGAGTGTGCAAAACATGGAGGAACTAAGTTAATGTGTCTTTGATTGGAAAGAGTAATTTAGCATAGGTTAACACATGATATAAAGATTCCTCGTAATCTATTTGAATTTATGTTGAGCAAGTTTATTATGGAAGTTATGCATTTATTATGAGGTTTGATGGAGCAATACAGAGAGAGTAAATATGATCTATAAATGATTTTTATTGATTTAGAAAAGCTTACGATAAAGTTCCAAGATAAATTCTTTGGAGAGTTTTAAGAAAGAAATGTGTTGATATGACGTATATTCAAGTCATTAAAGATATTTATACTAGAGTTGTTACTTGTGTTCGAACCGAAGGAGGATTGACCAAGTATTTTCCTATCGCAGTTGGACTACATAAGCAATTGGCTTTAAACCCATATCTTTTTGCTTTAATTGTGGATGCTTATAGTGGACATCTACAGGAGAATGTACCTTGGTGTATGCTTTTCTTTCATGATATCCTTCTTGTGGATAAAACTAAAGAAATAGTTGATGAACAATTTGAATTATGGAGGTCTACTTTAAAGTATAAAAACATTCATTTGAGTAGATCTAAAACTTTGGAATGTATTTTTAGTAGTAGTAGATCTAGTGATAGAGTTATATTAATGAGTGATCAAATCATTTAAAGGAGTGAAGATTTTAGATATTTTGGGTCTATTATTCAAAGTGATGGTGATATAGATGGGGATGTTATTAGTAGAATTCAAGCTGGATGGCTGAAGTGGAGGAATGCTTCGGTGCTATTATGTGATGGAAAAGTACCGTTTTGACAAAGAAAATTTTTATAAGATGGTGGTAAGACCCGCAATGCTTTGTGGCACATAATGTTGTCCTTTAAAAGAGAAGCATAAAACTAAGTTAAGTGTTGCTGGAATGAGAATGCTTAGGTGGGTAATTGACCTTACACTTAGAGATAAAATGCGAAGCAAATATATCCCTGAAAGACTTTGTGTAGCTCCAGTGGCAGACAAAATTAGGGAGAGTTGTCTTAGATGGTTTGGTTACATTAAACATCGCCCATCTGATGATCTGATTAAGAGAGTAGATGTTTTATATTCGACTTATGTTTAGAAAGAATAAGGTAGACTTATAAAGGCCTGGACATGTTTAAAAATAATTATTATTTATTAGAATTAAATGAAAATATGACACTCATTAGGATATAATGGAGAAAAAAGATTCATGTAGCTGACCCCACTTAGTGAGATATAGGCTTGTTATTTTTGTTGTATCCAATACCTTGCCGTCCTTAGTATCCATTCACATATTAGGGCAAACTTGTTCACACCTTCATTGAAGGGTTATTAAAGCTTACAGGGACTCTATTTTCTCATTATTAATACATTCTTGTTGGCTTGTCTCAATTTGGAGATTATTTACAAATTTATGTCCTATTTATATTTAGTTGGTGATTGTTCCATTGGACTCATAGCTCCAATCATGTTATTGCTAGATTATCTTCAAGAAGAGATTACACCATACTTTTCTCTAAACGATCTTGTTGCATTTGTGATTTTCTGAAACATTATAAAATATGTAGGCTTTTCACATCTTGCCCTCTCATGAGAGTTTTTGTGTATTGTACTTGGCCAAAAATTTCAAAGAGCAGCTTAGTTAGTAGATCACTAAGGTAAGAAGAGAGGCGGAGAAGATGCGTGAAATTGGAATGTTCAAGCTCAACTAATTTTTCCCGGTTCGCATCTACAAGAGGGACTATTTCTCATAATATACTTATATGTTTATTTTTGTCCAAAATGGACTTTGGGCATATTTGTTCAAATAAAAATATAAGTGATATATTTATTTCAGTAGGCGGATTACATGTACGGTGTAAATGAGTCGAGTCGAGCTCGAGCTACTCTCGGCTTGAGCTTAAGCTTGACCTTGATTAATTTTATAGAACTTGAGCTTAAGTTTACGAGTTTGAGCCCCTTGTTTTTTATGAAAGAGAGAATTAAGATAGGTTTATAACGAAATGACAAATAGAATGAACAATTATGAGAGAAAGAAGAAGAAATCACTTAATATAAAATACAAAATAATATTTTAAAAATATTTTTAATGCTTTAAAGATAAAGTCCTCAAATTTAATATTATTTGAGTATATTTTATATTAATATATTTTTTAAATGAGCCGGCTCACAAGCTACTGAGTCAAGTCAAGGCTAGATTGAGCTTGGCTTGGTAGCTCAATGAGCTCAGTTCATGAGCCACTTATCATGTCCAGCTCGAGCTCGCTTACAAGTCGGCTTTGACTTACTTACACCCCTAATTACATGGTGTATAAAGTCAACATTCTATTTCTTTTTTAATTGCTTATTTAAAGCTTATTGGGTCAGTAAAGATCAATTATGCTGTAGTGTTTTAAATACAAGTTGTTGATTAATCATAGTTTTTTTTTCTCTATTGAGTTGTTCCTTATTAATTTCATATTCATTATGAATTTTGTATCTTTATTATTATTATTTTTTTCAGATTGGGCATCTCGAGTTTTCTTCTCCGACAACGGGTCTACAGCAGTGGAAATTGCACTTAAAATGGCTTTGCGAAAATTTTCACTTGATCATGGGCTTATGAACTTTGAGAATGAGAACTCAAGTGGAGCTTTTGAAATAAGGGTGTGATGTCCATTTTTTTTATTCGTTCTTTTATTATATTGATAATATTTTTAAAATTGGCTTTTGCATTATATTAATAATAATGAATGACTTGTTTACTTGTGCCTGTAATTGATGCTTATCAGATAACTCAGTTCTCTGGGTCATTTCATTGCAACCTAATTTTTTTTTTTTGAAGAATCTCAGGTTAGAACAGATTTTGAACCATAGCGGATATCTCAAATTATGTATCCTAATCTTGATATGATGCATAGATAAATTTCAGATGCACTGCACTAATGTGTGATAATATGAAGCTGTTGAAGAAGCATTTTTCTTTTGCTAATGCTATTAGATCCTGCTATTGCCAATTAGTGAAACCCCATCATCGTTGGGATCCCTATGTCTCTGTTTTTGAAGAGGAAACTTCACGAACTAGTTCATTTAGCTACTTCTTTATCATGGGGTTGAGCTCTGTAGCTCTTGACCTCGTAACTCTAATTTGTACTCTGTAATTACTGTTAGTATTTTTTTTTTTTTTGCAGTCACTTGCATTTTTTTCTTAACATTCATTTGATTGGCATAAATAATAGTGTTATCTGTTTTGTGCATATTTAAACCAAAGAATATATTTGTGGATCAATATTTGCGCATAGATATGAAAATGCTTTTCAAAATCCTCTGCTTCACACCCAATGAACACATAAAACTATTCTCTTTTTTAAATTTATTCAGTTTTCAAGGTGATGTATGCATGAATCAATAAAAAAAATCACTTAGGTGCAAAATAAGTAGGTTAATCAAGCATCACTAATGCTGGAGCTAACCCGAACCATGCCAAATGTCACAATTTTATTGTTGATTTCGAATGAAGCACAAAATGGACTCATGGATGAAAAGCAACACAAACGTGTAAACAATAATATAAGAAGTAACTACTCAACAAGTAATAACTAAAGTACTACAGAAGGGTTGGAACAGTCGTGGACAGCGTCAGGTGGTGGTTGAGACTCCGCTGGAAGGGCTGGGAAAGTGTCTGCAGCGGCTAGGAGAACGTTGGAGTGAACGTCAGCGCTGGAGGGGAGCCGAGAGAGGCTCCCAAATACTGTAGCTCGCTGGGAAGGGCGTCGAAAGGGATTGCAGTGGCTAGAGTGGTTTTGGGAGGATCTAGAAGTGCCGCGGCTAACGGGGGGAGGCGCAGGAATGGACGACAGCGACTAGAGGAGAGCTGAGTCGAATTTGGAGGTGTTGTGACTGCTTGGAGGAGGCGTAGAAATGGAAGGTAGCGTCTGGAGAGGACCTAGGAGGGAATGGAGAGTCTTGCGGTCTGCTGGAGGAGGCATAGTGGTGGTTGGTAGCGATGGTAGAGTGGCGTAATCACTACCTTACGTCAGGTATAGCCGAAGCACCTCTCACCATCAGATACAACCCCTTGGGAGGGGAAAGCCGTCGTGGCAAACCTGAAACCATAAATCACACAATAGCAGATTAGATCTAAGAAAAAAAAAACATGCATAAATATGAGGCAAATGCAAGATCCTAGGAAGGAAAGAGGTGAAAAAAATGGAATGGAGAAATGGCTAGGAGTAGCGGGGAACTAGGGCACGAGAGAAGAAGAGGCGAGTGAATTGGGCACAGGGGAGTGGGGTAATAAGGCAAGGCGGAGTGACCACCTTTAACTAGAATGGACCTATCTTGGTCCAGCAGGAAGGTCGGACCAGCTCTTTTGCCTTGCCTTGACCAATAGGCTTAAACAACCTCGTGTCAATCTCCTAGGTTTGGGGGAGCATCGTTAATATTTTGGGGACCATCGTTAATATTTGACGAAGCTTTCGGTTTTTCTTAGCATGGGGTGAGATCCGTGACATTGAATGTTGCTGAAATTTTATAGTTTTCTGCCAGGTCAATTTTGGAGGCATTATCATTCAGTTCTTTTAGAATGCAAAAGGGTCCATCGCTTTCGGGCCTGAGTTTGTTGTAAGCTCCCACAAAAAAATTGATCTTTCTTTAATCGTATCCATACAAGGTCACCTTCTTGTAATGTTGCCTTTTTTTCCTAGACTTGTTTTCTTGTGTTTAATATTTGTGGTTTTGTTTCGTAATCGTCTTCCCAACTTCATCGTGTGTTGTTGAATTTGGTGAATCCATTCTATAGCATCCCCACTGATATCTGCTGGGGTTAGATTTGCAACTAACTCAAAGGTGATTAGATTGCGGTCGTACACAATTTTGAATGACATGTGTCTTGTGGTATGGCTTGTTGATTTATTGTAGGCAAATTCAGCTTGAGCGAGTATGAGTTCCCATTATTTGATGTATTGCCCAACGAAGCATCGAAGAAGATTCCCAAGGCTTATATTAATGACTTCGATCTGCTCATCCGTTTGAGGATGTGCTGCAGAACTAAATTTGTGTTTAGTCTCTAATTTTCTCCAGAGGGTTCACCAGAAGTGGCTAAAAAATTTAACATCATGATTCCTTGTAATGGTCATTGGAATGTCGTGAAGCCGAACGATCTCGCGAAAGTACAAATCGACATTATGACCTTCATCTAACGTCTAGTGGTAGACAACAAAATGCGTCGTTTTTAAGGAACGATCAACTAGGACGATGACAATCCTTATTTTTTGTGTGTCTGTTAGTCCTATGATTAAGTCTATGCTGACATCGCCCAAAGGCGCTTTAGGGACTGATAAAGGTGTGTACAATCATGCATTTTGGCCGTTGGTTTTGGCAATATGATAAATCTTACATTGTCACACGTGTTGCTCCATGTCTCGTGTTAGTCGAGACCAAATAAAATGTTCTCTCATGAGTGCAAGAGTTTTATCTCTGCCAAAATGGCTTGCCAATCCGTTATTGTGGTTCTCCTGTATATAGCTTCGCGTAGTGAGCATCAGGGTATGCATAATTTGTTGTTGCGAAATAATTAGCTGTTCGTTTTGTAGAATTGCCTGTGAGGTTTCTCCATTCACTGTTCTCTGATTTCCTGGATGTCTTCATTTGTCTCGTATAAGTCTTTTATAACTTCAAAGCCTACCACGTGCGTCTGCAAGGATGTGATCAAGAGGCGACGACTGTTTAGAGCGTCCGCGACGTGGTTTTGATTTTTGACTTCATGTTTGAGTATGAACTAGAAGGATGCTAAGAATTCTACCCATATAGCGTGGCGCGCCCTTTGAGTTTTTTTTTACTGTTTAAACATTTTAGAGCTTCTTGATTCGTGAAGAGGGTAAACTGGGTTGTGAGTTGTTAATGATTCCAGTGTTTTAGAGCTCTAATAATGACATAAAATTCTTTGTCGTAGGTAAAATATTTTTATTGAATCACATTTAGTTTTAGGCTGAAATAGTTATGTGGTGACCACCTTGACTTAGTATAACCCTGATGCCTACGCGGAAAGCATCACACTCAAGCTTGAATGGTTGTTTGAAATCAGGTAAGGCAAGAATTGATGCTTTAGTGATATTTTCTCTCAATATGTCGAATCTAGTCTGTGCTATGACCGCCCATGTGAATTCTTTTCGTTTCAACAACTCTGTGACGGGGCGGTGATAATGCTTAAAGTGCAAACAAATCTTCGATAGAAGGAGACTACCCTTAAGAATTGTTGAAGCTCAGTGAAAGATTGCGACACTGTCCAACTTATGACCGCCTTGATTTTTGTTGGGTCCATTCGTATTGCCGTGCTGGACACAGTGCAGCCCAAAAAATATCTTGGTTTGTGAGGAAGTGACACTTCTTGGGGTGGGCGTATAGTTGTTCGGATCGTGAGACTTGGAATACCGCCTGTAGGTGTTGCATGTGGTCTTCTTCAGATTTACTATAAACCAAAATATCATCTAAGTAGACCACTACGAATCTCCCAATATGGATTCAAAAAACTTGATTCATTAGACACATGAAAGTGATGGGCACATTGGATAGGCCGAAACACATGACTGTCCATTCATAAAGAACATCTAGTGCCTTAAAGGCAGTCTTCGACTCGTCTCCCGGTCTCATTCTAATTTGATGATATCCACTCCATAGGTCAATTTTTGAGAAGACGATGATGCCATACAAGTGATCTTAGAGATTGTCGAGTCGTGTTATGGGAAAGTGATATTTGATTGTAATTTTGCTGATGGCACGACTGTCAATGCAAATCCCCAAAGAGCCATCTTTCTTGGGAACTATGAGCTTGAGTACAACACATGGACGGTGCTTTCGTGTGCTAAGCCTCTCTTAACAAAACCCTGCACATGACATTGGAGTTCTTCATACTCTGCGGGTTGCAATAGGTAGACAGATTTATTTAGTATGAGGTCAATGACATGTTGGATGTCCAGTAGTAGAGGTAATCCATCTAGGAGATCATCGTTCATAACATTTTAGAAATCGTGTAGCAATGCTTTAAGTTGTGTGAATGTTTCATTATCCTTGTTGATACCTTCTAGGAGGACTGGTTGACCAGAGTTAGTGCTATCGACGTGTCACGAATTGATTACAAGGTGACCCGGGAGATTAATACTTCTTCTGTTGTGGCCCTCACATCTTTTATAGGCAATAAAATGATATGCTTTCCATCTTTCTTGAATGTATAGGTGTTATTGAAGCCATTGTGTTGTGTTCTTTCGGTCGAATTGCCATGATATCCTCAGAAGAATGTGACATGCGTCCATTGGGACTACATCACAATAAACTTGCTCTTGTAGTTGATTGTCGATGGAAAATTCGACTAAGCATGGTATCCTCATTATCTTTTTGAGTAAGTTGAGAATGTGTGTCTAAACCTAACTTCTTAACCATTAGGGTGAATACACCATTTTCACAACTACCGCCATCGATGATCAAAATGTAGATTTTGTCTTTAGCTGTGCATGTAGTACGAAAGATGCTATGTGGTAGCCATGAAAGGTCTCTTTTGAGTTCTAACTGAAGGACCTTCCGAATGACCAATAGTTCGCATTCGCCTTCGGGGAGGGGTAGTGCTTCTTCTAAAACATCCTTAGATTGGGCTTCCTTAACGATGGCTTCTTCAGTAAATGAGACAACACGGGTGGTGGGGTATTTGGCAGGTATGTGGTCATACCTATGGCACTTAAAACATTTTCGTGTAGGAATTGTCCCAAAGGAAGTTCCCTTTTCAGGTTTTGTGCTGCTCATGGTGGTTTTTGTGCTTCTTAGTAGTGACTTAGTTTTCAACGTGGTCTTGTTGGTAGACATGACTTGAGGTGATGGTTTGAATGTCTACTACTGTCGGGAGGAGTTTTAAGACTTAGCTTGATTTTGTTGTCCTACTTTTAATATGAGGGTCTAGACATCTTTTAGAATCTAATATGGCTGGAGTTGTACAATGTTGCTAATGATGGGTTTTAAACCTCTGAGATAGCGGACGATTGTGTGCTGCTCTTGCTCGACCAAGTCACACTTAATCTGTGGATGATCAAATTGTGTCATGAATTTCTTGATCGATAGATAACGGTGGTGCATGTTGTGGATCCGGAGGAACATTTTCTGACGATAGTGGGACGACAAGTATTGTCTTTTTCATTTTTTTCTACTTAGTGATCTTGTCGTCCCCGTTGCGTTATCATTGCCATTGCAAGTTGTCCCACCATAACGAAGTGCTTTTCTTTAGTTTGATAGCGGTAAGCTTTACCCATTTATCTTTCAGTACCTCCTTGTAATTAAAGATGTCTTCGATTTCTCGTAACAAGTCGATGAAGTTTTCATACTCCATGCTTCCGTCGAATTGCGGTAGGTTCGTTTTGATGTCGAAATCCCGATGGGTGCCGAACGTGGGCTCCTCTCGTGGTCTCCTTTGATAGTGGTTGCCAAAGCGGTGTGGGCAATATTCGTCATCACTTGCGTCATCGCGGTGTAACGGATTTAGGTTGTTGTCGCGGTCTCCCGTTCGACTTTGGATGTCCCAATTGAGAGCAATGTCATCTTGAATCCCCTCGTCCATCTTAGCCAATCGTTGTTGCAAGTGACAAATCTCTCGTTGTATTTCTTCATGGGTTGGGTTTGGCTCATATCGACGTGGCGGCATAATCAGAAGTGTTTGGGAAAAGAAGCAAGCGATGAAAGAGAGAGAAGATAAGAAAACAAGGGAAAATAAGGAAGAGGAAAAGTAGAGAAAGAAGAAAAAAAATTTTGGTGGCTTGGGTGGGGGCGGATACTAGGGAACCCTACGATAGGACTAATGTTGAGCTAGCTCTGATACCAAATAATGCCGGAGTGAACCCAAACCATGGCTCATACAACAATTTTATTGCTGATTTCGAAGGAAGTACAACATGGACTCTTGGATGAAATAAAATACAAACTTGTGAATGATAACACAAGAAGTAACTGCTCAATAGGTAATAAAACAAGTACTACAAAAGGGTAGGAACATTTCTGGACAACGTCGAGTGGTGGCCGAGACTCCGCCGGAAGGGATGGGGAAGCGTCGAGTGGTGTTGGGAGAATCTGGAGGCACTGCGGCTGACGGGGGTGACACAGGAATGGAAGGCAGCGGCTAGAGGAGGACTGAATGGAATTTGGAGGTGTTGCTGCTGACTGGAGGAGGCTCAGAAATGGAAGGCAGCTTCTGGATAGTAGCTGGGAGGGAATGTAGGGTTCTACGGCCTGCTGGAGGAGGCTTAGGAGTGGTTGGCGGTGATGGTAGAGTGGGGTAATCACCACCTTAGGCTATCTATAGTCGAAGCACCTCTCGCCGTCGGATATAACCCCTCGGGAGGGGAACACCGTCGTGGCAAACCTGAAACTTGAAATCACACAAAAGCTGATTATACCTAAGAAAAAAGAAACATGCATAAATAGGAGGCAAAGGCAAGATCCTAGGAAGGAAGGAGGTGAAAAAATTGAAGGGAGAAATAGCTAGCTGCAACGGCTTGGATTGGCGGGACCTATGGTATGGGAGAAGAAGAGGCGAGTGAATCAAGCACAGAGGGAAAATAAGGCAAGATGGAATGCCCGCCATTAAGTAGAATGCACCGGTCCCGGGTTACCCGGAAGGCTAGACCGGCTCATTCGCCCCGCTTGGACCTGCGGCTGTAAACAGTCCCGCGTCAATAACTCTACATATTTTTCAAGTCACGTGCATTTTGTGCAATCTGTGCCTTCTAAAACTTGTATCCAATTTCTGTTGGCACCCTATCTACATCCCACTAGCTGTCCTTGCTTTATAATAATATTATATGCCGACAAGTTGCCCATTCGCTTATGAGGAGATGGAGTTACTCACGCTGGTAGTTTTATTTTTTCTGTCTGCTTACAAATAAGTAATTTTTTTGACTGATGAACACCTCTTCACTTTGGATTGCATTTATTCTTCCTCAGAATTTTTTTCTATTTAATGAACAAGGACAAACATACCGAAATCTTGTAGAAGTTGAAGGAAATGCTGATCATTGACAGCATATGTGAAATTTAATGTAACACTTGTGTTAAATAACCGTGCAGCAACTGATTTCTCCTAAAATTTGTACCTGTTATAACTTTTGCTCAGGTTCTAGCTCTCCGTGGATCTTATCATGGAGATACTTTAGGTGCAATGGAAGCACAAGCGCCAACATCTTATACAGGCTTTCTCCAGCATCCTTGGTACAAATTTGCTACATATATAATCTATCAATGTCTCTTTATCATAAGATGCATTATGTCAGTTAAGCTTATACGCATCAATATGAAAGACTAATTTTTTTTAACTATTTATTTTATTTCCATTTATTTATTTTGTACTAGGAGTTATCTTACTTCAGTTTTAGAATGTAATGTATATGGATCTAAGTTTACTGGCAATTTGAAGGTAGGGGACTATATTTGACCACCCACCCCACGTATCATAGGGTGAAAATGAGCCCAAAGGTTACACATTGACGACTTCTTACTTGTGAGCTTGTGCAATATATTATAAACATATCAACTTTAGGACAACTTTGCCTTCATATGGGATCACCTTTATCACTTTCTATGTAAGCTATAATAAGCATATTATTTTGAGAACCATTACCTTCATGTGGGCTCAGCTGGACAGTCCTATCTATACAAGCATTCATAAACATATTAACTTGTGAACCCCTTTCTCTCCACACGGGCTCACGTTTTGTCACGCCACTCATTCTGATTATCATAAACATATCATTATCAACTTATTCCAAATAACATGAATTTTATTAAACTCAATTTATTTTCATTTTCTGAACATTTGAATACTTGTATTATTCATATTTAACTAGTATTTCAATTATGTGTAGAAATCTATGGGTTATATGTGCCAATTGGCCTATTTTAAAATTTAACATTTTAATTAAATATTAGTGTTGTCCAAATAGTTCAAATTTGTGCTTTTAATTATTTAAAATGATGCGTAATTATTTAATCACAAATGATAGAAAATAAATGTGCATTTTGCAATATGAGCACCTTTCTAACACTTTACTTATATATGAGGCTAACTTATAAAATTTACGTTCAATGTCTAAAGTAAATTTATTTTCTAAATATAAGTTGTGTATCTCATCCAATTGACATTTGACTACAATATAAACTTTCTTGATATGGGCACATTGAAATCTCTCTCTTTTGCTGAGTTCTCTTCTCCTTCCCATCTTCCTTTGACCCTAAAACTCACACCTCTGTTTCAGATCTTGATGCTTTTAGTATTGAGATATATGGCCTACTGCTTAGTACCGTCTGAGTGGGTACAAAGATGCCACTCACTGGGATTACAAACGTATTCCTCAAAAATAAAACAAAAAGAAACTAATCATGATGGGTGTAGTTGGTGGATCTACCACTACCCCTTCCCCTGGTTCTAGGGAGGGAGTCCAACAACATATGGAGATGTGGGCTTCTGCTCGAAACAATGATACAGTCGTCCTGAGAGTTAATGAGATCTGACATTCCTTTCTTCTTCTTCTTAGATTTGTAGACCTGCCAATTATCTGTCAGAGGTAGTCTTGTGTGAATAATAGTTGGATCTTCGATGGAGGTAAACTGCTGATCAGACTCAGCCTGCAACACACCTTGATCCTGACACTCCTTCATAACATGAGTACCCTCTTCTTTGCAATAGTTGGATCCAAGACACTTCAGCTAACATCTGCTACAACACAGTTTGAAGAATTTGTAATATGAGGAAGAGCTGTTATAACAACAGTAGATAGAAACTGCTGGTCTGGTAGGTGAGGAGTAGCCTTATGAGTCAAATTCTCATTCAACATTTCTGGAAGATTAACAGTGTCTGCTATATTTCCTCCACATGTATGTTATTAGGACCTGTTGATCTCAAATGTGGGTGAAGCCTGAAGCATTTGACAGGGGTGTGCCCAAACAATTTACAGTGATTGCAGTAGTATGGTCTTTGTTCAGCTATAATTGGTTGCCAATACCCATTGTGGGCAGTACCAAGTCATATTTCGTCCACATCAGGGAGGGTTATATCCCTTTCAATAAGAATTCTTGCAACTGAAGGCCTAGTTAGATTGAAAGTGGGTGTATCCAATTTCATAGGTCTCTCTAGTGCAACTCCAATAGAGTAGAGGACTTGGTGGTTGAAGTAGTGCAACTTTAAGCCAGGTAGTTTAAACCAGATTGAGACTATAGGTGGTTCTTGACTAGGGTCAAATTCAGGAGACCACTTAAGCAGTTTCATATATTTTTCCTTTATTGTTATAAACTTTTTTAGAAAATATTTTGGCAGTCTTCCACTTTAGATAATTGTGTCATGACATGTCTTCCATCAAAGAGGCCAACCTTTCAGAGTTCCAATAGTTTGAGATCTTCAAAAGAATTTCAAACGATTTCCATTTTGGAATGTCCCGATTGGAACTTATCAATGAGGGTGAATTTGAACTTGTTAACCACGTTGGAAACTTGAACATCAGAGAAGAATAGGGCCAGTTTACCACTCTTCCTACCTGCCTTCTTGATAAGGTTGCAGTCCTCCTGACTTTCGATTGATTCATGGTAAAACTGAGGGAAAACCTGATCTGATCCCATAGAGCCAACCTTATCAACAAATAAAGCCTTCACTGAAGTAGTCGGTGTTTGAGAAGGAACAGTAGTCATTTGCTCAGAGCCGAATAGTGGGTCTAGCTCCTTGCTGCTCGATCTGCATAGCAGGGATCGAACGGAGACCACAACACAGTAAGTCGCGACACTGTGCAAGGAAATGTCGCATGAGCTGACAGCGAGAGAATTTCCAACTGGGAACGTAGCTGCGACGACGAGAACGAAGGCGCTACGACAAACAGTGACCCGAGGAAGAAGAAGAGTGAGCTCGAAGGAGCCAGCAAGGGATGAAACAATCGAAATAGGAGCAGTCGGACGCGCAAACCGTTTGTCGTCGAGCACGAAGAAGCCATTACACAGGGTTTCGCCATCGGGCGAAACCCTAGCAGAGCAGCTCGTCGACTCCATTAGTAAAAGCATATATATATATATATATATATGTGTGTGTGTGTGTGTGTGTGTGTGTGTGTGTGTGTGTTTGTGTGTTTATATATAGATATCTATGGATGCATGTATGCATATATGTTTTTTTTTTTTTAAATGGG
>NEWO01000439.1:0-10306 GCA_003013225.1 Phalaenopsis aphrodite | reverse complement strand
TATATATATATATATATATATATATATATATATATATATATAAACCCAAGGGCTAATATATTTAAAAGAAAAGATACAACATGTTGTATGACTGGGCCCAAAAGAAGGCACTCAAATCATATGATACAATGCACAAAAAGTCTAAAAAATAGAAAAGATGCATATAATTAGGGGCATCATAATTTTGTCTTGCCTCTGTCTCTAGTTCCCAGAAAGGAGCCAACTAACAAATTGGTGTGATGCGTACTATTACTCGAAATATCGAAAGTATCATCCATTAGATTCCTGAGCTCAAGTAGGTCTCTATTCTTCTTCTTTCTTCTAGATGTGTGAACCTACCATTCCTCATTCGAAGATTGATCGTTCGGATGAGGTGGTAGAACCGTAGTAAAGAGATTACCAACCGTTGTAAGCACAATAGGTTCCAGTGGATGTGAAGTATGAGTTGTCGCCTCTGCACCAGATGTTTCCTGAAGATGAGGAGCTGCAAGACTCTCCTGATTATCAGTCTGAACACTATCCTTTATAGGTAAGGATTCTTCAATAATGTTATCAATATGGTTTGAAGGTGTAGGTTGTCCAGCAGAGCCTTCCGGTATCACATCAGTCGCAAAAACATAAACAATATTGACAGGGGGATCCACAGGTAAATCAAACACTAAATTCTGACTTGTGGTAATTTCCTCGACAGGTTGAGCAGATGTGTCCATAGCAACGGGGTTAGAGCCATCCTTATAAACTTGAGCTTTTGATTTCAAATTTGGATGGAGCCGGTGGTATGCACAAACATCTTACAGTGAGTACAATAAAAAGGTCTATGTTTCATGACAATTTGTTGCCAATATCTTTTATGAGTTGTGCCCAACCAGACTTCAGTAATATCAGATAAAGTAATATCCCTTTTCACAAGTATTCTGGCCATAGAAGGTCTGGTTAGATTGAAGTTGAGCAGATCTAACTTTATAGGATCCCTAAGTATGATCTCAATAGAGTAGAGAACTTGATGATTAAAGAAATGCAACTTGAGACCATGTAAACCAAACTATAACAGTACAGTAGAAGACTCATGATATGGGTCAAAATCAGGAGACTACTTGAGTAACTTCATTGACTTGCCAATAATGTTAAGATATTTTTTAGAGAAAATCCAAGCGCAGTATTCAGCCACGGTTAATTGAATCAACACATGTCTCCCAGCAAAGAGTCTCACATTCCACTTGCCTACAATTTTAAGATCTTCAAAACTCTTTCTGATAATTTCCATAGGTGGGTACCCCCATTGAAATTTTTCAATAAGAGCGAACTTGAATTTTTTAGTCAGGGTTGAAATTTCTAAATCAGAGAAAAAGAGTGTTGCTTTCCCTCCTTTTCTACTTGCCCTTTTAATAAAAGGGCAGACACCTGTACCATCATGACATTTCTTATAACTTGAGGGGAAGACAACAGTAGACTCCACTAGATGATTACCTACCACGTGGGCAAAAGAGACTTTGTCAGAATCAATCGAAGAAGGAGGAAGCTCCATCAAAATAAGCGTCTATCCTTCAGCCCGCAGATGTGGAAGACTTGCACAAAGGACACCGCGGAATAGAGGACGCCACGAAAACAAAGGACACCGCGGAAGACTGGCGAACTCTTCAGCGAGCAGATGACGCCGCAGAGCCTCTATCGCGAGCTCTTCAGCCTACCGCACAGACACACTCCCATAGAAAACACCGCAGAATACGAGCTACGAGGATGACACACGAAACAGACGAAGACAGAAAGAGATTGAGCGCGAGCAGTGGAGCAAAAACCAAGGTTCACCATAATGGCGAAACCTTAGCAGAGCGATATCGAAGAAAACGATGCCATATTATATCAATACTCAAATTAATGACAAGGATTCATAACATTGATATTTTTGCTATTTTAGAACATATGGTCACCTTTGTGGATGACCGTATCTTGGGCAAATTTAAGAATTTCTCGTACTTTTCCAATTGTTCTAACAAAATTTGGCTTTTCTGGCGGAAGTATATTACGATGAACATCACCATTGACGATAGACAGTTTGTGCACACTTTCTTTGCTATGGATGTTTTTTTGGGTCACCTTACTTTTGTCTACGCTGGAACCTCTAACGTGGCTAGATTCGATCTCTGACACAAAATTTCTGAGATGGGTAAGAATATTCATCAGAACTGGATGGTTGGAGGGGATTTTAACATGGTTATGCACGAGTCTGCAAAGTTAGGTGGTAGGAGTATTGATATCACTTTAACTAATAAATTCATTGATTATATGAATAGTGCAGGCATTACTGATTTGGGTTTTGTCCGCTCTAAGTTCACTTGGAAAAGAGGTAAGCTCTTTGAAAGGCTTGATAGATGTTTTGCTAATTAAGTTTGGCTTTCCTCCTATGGTTTTTCGCAGGTCCAACATCTAAGCAGATCTGATTCTGACCATTCCCCCCTTCTTCTTTCCTTTGATTATTTTAAAAAGATTTCTACTTATCATTTTCGTTACCTTAATGTTTGGGCTAAATATGAGGATTTCATGAGACTTATCGTAGATAATTGGAAATGTGAGGAGGTTAGGAATGCTTGGTTTATACTTTGGATTGCATAAGAAGGTGGCTTCTGCACTCAGATCTTGGAATTGGAATGTTTTTGGTGATGTTCATGCCAGAGTTAGGAGAGCCGAGGAGAAGGTCAATAGTCTGCAGGCTCTTGATGAAAACTCTAATGATTTTATTCATGATCTTCATGAAGCGAATAAGGAATTATTGAGGCTTCCCTTTGGGAGGAGGAGCTTTTGCAACAAAAATCAGGGGAAACCCATTTCACTTAAGGTGATAGAAATACTAGATATTTTCATGCTTGTATTAAACAAAAAAGAGCTAATAACACAATCGTCAGGATTAAAGATGAGGAGGGAAACTGGATTATTGGGGATGAGACGATTGGGGAGAGTGCAGTTCTTTATTACTCTAAACTCTTTCAATATCAGGAGACCATGGGAACTATTGATGCCTCTTTATTTGATGATTTCAGACATCACATGGTGAATCTTGACCTATGTCATCTTCCTTCGGAGGAAGAGATTCATACCACCTTGCTTGATATAAATTGCAACAAAGCACCGGGCCCTGATGGTTTTACTTAGGATTTCTATATTAAATGTTGGAGTATTGTCAAGGAACAGGTTGTGGCTGTTATTCAAAGCTTTTTCAAGGGGGATACTCCGGGAAATTATTTTTCTGTCGCTACTATTGTTCTTATTCATAAGAATTCTCAAAAGTCTTCTTGGGACCATTTTCGGCCTATATCTCTTACCACTGTTCTCTCCAAGCTGATCAGCAAGATTATTGTCAGAAGAATTCAACCTCTTCTAAATGATTTAATATCTTTGAATCAATCGGTCTTTATTCAGGGCAGGGGATCACTGATAATATCATGCTGGCCCAAGAGCTGATACTTGATATTGATAAAAAATGTAGAGGAGGGAACATGATTACTAAATTGGATATCTGGAAGGCTTATGACTCTCTCAGTTGGGATTTCATTGTGAAAGTTCTATTGGCCCATGGTTTTTCTCAGGATTTCTGCAAACTTATCCTCTCTTGGCTCCATTGCAACAAATATAGTGTTCTTATCCATGGTCAAGCTAGAGGTTTCTTTAGTGTTGGTAGAGGCATAAAGTAGGGAGATCCTCTATCACCTACTATTTTCATTTTAATATTTGATTATCTTTTTCGCCTCCTTAACAAACTTTTCAGGGATAATCCTTCTTTGCATTATGTTCATAAGTCAAAGATGATGGTGTCTCATCTAGCTTATGCTGATGACATGATTTTATTCTCCAATGCAAGTAAAAGGTCGGTCAAGGAGATACATCGTTTATTGGCCGATTTTCAATCCATTTCAGGGATCCTCTTTAATGCTAGCAAATGTCATATTTATATGGGAGATACGGTTAATCGCGCTAATGTTTCCTGGATTGCTAATTTTTTGAGTTTTTCTTTTTCACCTTCCACTGAAATATTTGGGGTGTATCTCCTTAATGGCAGAAAGAGACGTATTTAGTTTGATGATATTGTGGAAAAGGTGCGGAAAAAGGATTATGGATTGGAAAAATAACTTTCTTTCCTTTTGGGGAAGAATCACTTTGCTCAGGAGCATTCTTCATTCTCTTCCTTTATACACTCTCCAAGTCCTCCAAGCTAAGAAAAACACTCTTTTAAATCTGGAAAGATGTTTTAATAAGTTCCTTTGGGTGGGACATCATTCTGGACGAAGATGGCTCTCTTGGAAGGATGTTTGTAAACCTCTTTAAGCTGGAGGTTTGGGTTTCAAATCTCTACATCACATTGCTGAAATAAATGTTTTTAAACAATGGTTCAATCTAAGGAAAGGGGATTCTTTGTGGGCTAAGTTCATGCATGGGTAATACTGTCGGTCCTCCCTTCCTTCTTTGGCTAGGTGGCGATTAGGTGATTCTACCATGTGGAAGATGTTGCTTCTTATTAGAGATTGGGCCAAGAACTACCTTTACTGGGAGTTGGGTGATGGTAGTATTTCTTTCTGACATGATTGTTGGTCTCATGTTGTGCTTGAGCTGAGAGACTTCAGTCTCACGAACCTTAAGATGTCGGATGCTTGGGTGGATGGACATTGGAACATCCCTTTATTAATAAACATTCTGGGGATGGAGGGAGCAAACTTTATTTCCACTATTCCCTTTGATCAACAACTGCATGACACTCCGAAAATGAAAACTCCTTTAAATCATTCCATTACTAAGTCTTTGTACTCCTCTCTTCATAATTTCCAGATGCTCCCACCGGGGGAGGGTGTGTGGAGTTGGGCGTTAACTCCGTCTCTGTTCTTTTTGGCTTGGCGGATTTTCCATGCTATCATTCCTTGTGATGATATTCTCAAATTAAAAGGTTTGAGACTTGCTTCTAGATGTTTTTGCCATGCGGCTGAGGACACCATTGAACTCACTTTCTTCTCATGTTCTTTTTATGTGTTTATTTGGCATAAGGCTGGATTGTGGTTTGACACCATCTTAACTCCTAAGAGCAATTTATTACTTACCTCTATTGCATGAAATCTTGATGGAAAGAAAAAAACATTTCTTGCAGATTTATCCCTATATTATTTGCTGGTTCATTTGAATGACCCGGAATGATATTATTCATGCTAGCAAGGACATCCGATGTAGGACGGTCTTCACTAATATCATTGCTTACATTAATAAGGAGGCTTGGGAACATTAAGAAGAGTTTTTTTTCCGGTATAAATTATTTTCTTTCTTTGGATAACACTAATATGAATGATGTTAGGCTCATTATTAGAACTATTTTGGTCAGGTGGAGACCTCCTCCCAGGGGTTGGATTAAATTTAACAAGGATGAGAGCTGGAAACCTGATAATGCTGGTTGTGGGGGTGTGGTTAGGAATGATACAGAAAATTACATTCTCTTTTTCTCCTCCCCTTCTTGCGTAGATGCTCCTTTAGAAGCTGAGGCTTGGACTGTTTTGTTGGCGGTCATTCTGGCTGCTCATCTTTCTTGGAATAATCTCATTGTTGAAAGTGATAATCAATTTTTGATGGACGTTTTCACAAAGGGTTTGGAGCCCCCTTGGGATGTTCTTTCTTATATCAAGAGAATCAAAAGTTTGACCTCCAATATGAATTTGGTGTGGAGTTTCATTTTTAGAGAAGACAATCAACCAACTAATTGGCTAGCTACTTTAGGTAGTGCCACAAATGTCTGTTAGGTGGGATCCCCCCCTCTCCTCTTCATACGTTATTAGTTGGAGACAACATCAATGCCCCTTATGTTCGTAGGGAAGTGTGATATTTGTTGTTTGATGAAGGTTTCACTATCAACTTTGAACGTTCGGGGAACTGATATTTCCTTCTCTTACTTTTCTTACTTTTTTCACTATGGCTTGGAACTTCACACGGATCTTGTCAGGCGGTTTGGCATGAACAATTTCTTGGAGGCCCATGACTCTATTGATATGATGGTTTTAATTTTCTTGGGAGGCCCACGGCTCCCTGTTTTGTTTATTTTCTCTAGCTCTGTCTCTCAATTCAGTTTAATGGGTTTGATCTGTGGGGGAAGAACTTTGCAATTTTTACTGCCTTATTCTATTTTTTCTCTTTACTGTTTCTGGATGAGAACATTTTGGTCTTTTGAAGGGGAATACCTGCAGCTATTTTACTTGCAATTTGAGGCTTTACATGGCTGTTTAGGGGAGCTATATTTACTTGCATCATCTGGATCTTTTTGAGGGAGTGGGTAAAGAGAATATCTCGGAGGCCCATGACCCCAATTTTTTGTGGGGTTTGATCTACTTGGGAGGCCATTGGCTCCTGTTTAATGTGTACTTCAGATTTTTCTTTTGAGCCTCCTTTTTGCTTTCCAGAAAGGGTGTTATGCAGGAACTTTTCACATATGACTGTTTTGGATAAAGTGATTTCTAGTTCAGCCTGGATGTCGTACGGAAGCTCCCTTATTGCTGCTGTTTTCAAAATTTTGTTTAGCTGCAGATTATGGCTCAAGGAGACTGGATGGGTGGCTGATCTCTAAGCGTTAAAGTTTTGTTTCTTTTGATTTAAATCACAATTTATCTCAAATTTCTTTTTTGTAGATGCCCATACGGGTTATACTTCAAAGTTTGGGCATACGTTTTGATTCATTACATGGATTTTTGGGTTTTTGAAAGCTTTTCTTTATTTTCTTCTTTTTTGGGTGGAGTTGTAATGTGGATGGAGGAACCTCTACGAATTTATGTCTGTTTTTTTATTTTAGAGGGGATCCTCCTTCCCTCCTCTTTTGTAATCTTCTTTTATTTTAACATGTAAGGAGCCACAAGTTGCTCTTTCCCCTATATATATATATATATATATATATATATATATATATATATATATATATATATATATATATATATATATATATATATATATATNATGGTCAAGCTAGAGGTTTCTTTAGTGTTGGTAGAGGCATAAAGTAGGGAGATCCTCTATCACCTACTATTTTCATTTTAATATTTGATTATCTTTTTCGCCTCCTTAACAAACTTTTCAGGGATAATCCTTCTTTGCATTATGTTCATAAGTCAAAGATGATGGTGTCTCATCTAGCTTATGCTGATGACATGATTTTATTCTCCAATGCAAGTAAAAGGTCGGTCAAGGAGATACATCGTTTATTGGTCGATTTTCAATCCATTTCAGGGCTCCTCTTTAATGCTAGCAAATGTCATATTTATATGGGAGATACGGTTAATCATGCTAATGTTTCCTGGATTGCTAATTTTTCGGGTTTTTCTTTCTCACCTTCCACTGAAATATATTTGGGGGTGTATCTCCTTAAAGGCAGAAAGAGGCGTATTCAATTTGGTGATATTGTGGAAAAGGTGCGGAAAAGGATTATGAATTGGAAAAATAACTTTCTTTCCTTTGGGGGAAGAATCACTTTGTTCAGGAGCATTCTTCATTCTCTTTCTTTATACACTCTCCAAGTCCTCCAACCTAAGAAAAGCACTCTTTTAAATCTGGAAAGATGTTTCAATAAGTTCCTTTGGGTGGGACATCATTCTTGCCGGAGATGGCTCTCTTGGAAGGATGTTTGTAAACCTCTTTACGCTGGAGGTTTGGGTTTCAAATCTCTGCATCACATTGCTGAAATAAATGTTTTTAAACAATGGTTCAATGTAAGGAAAGGGGATTCTTTGTGGGCTAAGTTCATGCATGGGAAATACTGTCGGTCCTCCCTTCCTTCTTTGGCTAGGTGGCGATTAGGTGATTCTACTATGTGGAAGATGTTGCTTCTTATTAGAGATTGGGCCAAGAACTACCTTTACTTGGAGTTGGGTGATGGTAGTATTTCTTTCTGGCATGATTGTTGGTCCCATGTTGTGCTTGAGCTGAGAGACTTCAGTCTCACCAACCTTAAGGTGTCGGATGCTTGGGTGGATGGACATTGGAACATCCCTTTATTAATAAACATTCTGGGGACGGAGGGAGCAAACTTTATTTCCACTATTCCCTTTGATCAGCAACTGCATGACACTCCGAAAATGAAAACTCCTTTAAATCATTCCATTACTGAGTCCTTATACTCCTCTCTTCATAATTTCTAGATGCTCCCATCGGGGGAGGGTGTGTGGAGTTGGGCGTTAACTCCGTCTATGCCCTTTTTGGCTTGGCGGATTTTACATGCTATCATTCCTTGTGATGATATTCTCAAATTAAAAGGTTTAAGACTTGCTTCTAGATGTTGTTTTTGCCATGTGGCTGAGGACACCATTGAACTCACTTTCTTCTCATGTTCTTTTTATATGTTTATTTGGCATAAGGCTGGATTGTGGTTTGGCACCATCTTAACTCCTAAGAGCAATTTATTACTTCTATTGCATGAAATCTTGATGGAAAGTAAAAGCATTTCTTGCAAATTTATCCCTATATTATTTGCTGGTTCATTTGGATGGCCCAGAATGATATTATTCATGCTAGCAAGGACTTCCGATGTAGGACGGTCTTCACTAATATCATTGCTTACATTAATAAGGCTAAATTATTTTCTTTGTTTCTTTTGAACACTAAATTATTGCATCCGATGGGAACAATAAGAAGAGTTTCTTTTCCGGTATAAATTATTTTCTTTCCTTGGATAACACTAATATGAATGATGGTAGGCTCCCTATTAGAGCAGTTTTGGTCAGGTGGAGACCTCCTCCCATAGGTTGGATTAAATTTAACACGGATGGGAGCTGGAAACCTGATAGTGCTGGTTGTGGGGGTGTGGCTAGGAATGATACAGGAAATTGCATTCTCTTTTTCTCCTCCCCTTCTTGCGTAGATTCTCGTTTAGAAGCTGAGGCTCGGGCTGTTTTGTTGGTGGTCATTTTGGCTGCTCATCTTTCCTGGAATAATCTCATTATTGAAAGTGATAATCAATTTTTGATGGACATTTTCACAAAGGGTTTGGAGCCCCCTTGGGATGTTCTTTATTATATCAAGAGAATCAAAAGTTTGACCTCCAATATGAATTTGGTGTGGAGTTTAATTTTTAGAGAAGACAATCAACCAGCTAACTGGCTAGCTACTTTAGGTAGTGCCACAAATGTCTGTCAGGTCTTCATACGTTATTAGTTGGAGACAATATCGATGCCCTTATGTTCGTAGGGAAGTGTGATATTTGTTGTTTGATGAAGGTTTCACTATCAGCTTTGAACCTTCGGGGAACTGATATTTCCTTCTCTTACTTTTCTTACTTTTTTCGCTATGGCTTGGAACTTCACACGGATTTTGTCAAGCGGTTTGGCATGACCAATTTCTTGGAGGCCCATGACTCCATTGATATGATGATTTTAATTTGCTTGGGATGCCCACGACTCCCTTTTTTGTTTATTTCCCCTGGCTCTGTCTCTCGGTTCAGTTTGATGGGTTTGATCTGTGGGGGAGGAACTTTGCAATTTTTATTGCCTTATTCTATTTTCTCTCTTTACTGTTTCTGGATGAGAACATTTTGGTTTTTCAAAGGGGAATACTTGCAGCTATTTTACTTGCAATTTGAGGCTTTACATGGCTGTTAAGGGGAGCTATATTTACTGACATCATCTGGATCTTTTTGAGGGAGTGGGTAAAGAGAATATCTCAGAGGCTCATGACTCCAATTATTTTTGGGGTTTGATCTGCTTGGGAGGCCATTGGCTTCTGTTTCATGTTTACTTTCTTCAGATTTTGCTTTTGAGCCTCTTTTTTGCTTTTGGGAAAGGGTGTTACGCAGGAACTTTTCACATATGGGTGTTTTGGATAAAGTGATTTCTGGTTCAGTCTGGATGTCGTACGGAAGCTCCCTTACTGCTGTTGTTTTCAAATTTTGTTTAGCTGCAGATTATGGCTCGAGGAGACTGGATGGGTGGCTGATCTCCAAGCGTTAAAGTTTTGTTTTTTTTTTATTTACATCACAATTTATCTCAAATTTCTTTTTGTAGATGCCCATACGGGGTATACTTCAAAGTTTGGGCATACGTTTTGATTGATTACATGTATTTTTGTGTTTTTGAAAGTTTTTTTTTATTTTCTTCTTTTTTGGGTGGAGTTGTAATGTGGATGGAGGAACCCCTAGGAATTTATGTTTGTTCTTTCTTTTTAGAGGGGATCCTCCTTCCCTCCCCTTTTGTAATCATCTTTTATTTTAACACGTAAGGAGCCACAAGTTGCTCTTTCCCCTATATATATATATATATATATATATATATATATATATATATATATATATATATATATATATATA
>NEWO01000438.1:505890-545176 GCA_003013225.1 Phalaenopsis aphrodite | reverse complement strand
AATTAAGACATCAGAGGAGAAAATGTGATTTTTCAAAATTTTATTTAATTTACATATTTATTTTTATACAAAAATAAGATTTTTCAAAGAAAATTTCATAACTTGACCAAGGCAAAGCTTAATCCCTTGACATTTTTACTGGAGGTAGACTTAGATGAAATAACCATTTAGACCAAATTTCTCGATTTATTGAGTTTTTTTATTAATTATTAGTATTTATTAATTATAAAATTTTTTAAGAGTTAAAAATTAAGTTATATGCTTTTGAAAATCTTCCTAAGGTTAGAGGACCTAGAAAACTAAATTTTACAATTTTATGAATTTTTTTTATTTATTACAATTGTTTTGGTTAAAATCTATTTATTAGCCTTTAAAAATTACTTTAAGCTTTAAAATTCAATATCTTCATTTAGAAAGTCAGAAAAAATATTCCAATTATTCCTAAAGGCTTAGAAAATAATTTAGAACATTTCGATGAATTTTGTTTTTTTGTTATTTTTATCATTTTTAATTATTTTAAATATTTATAAATAGGCTAAAAATGAAGTTTTTATTTTATACACTATTTTATTTTTATAAAATTCTCCTAATCACAGAGAACTCCAAAAACCAGTTTTCATAATTTTTTGAGTTATGTTTTGATTATTTAAAAATCATTTTAGTGTAAAAAGTGTCATTTAATTTGGAAAATCAATTTGAGTTATCAAATGAGTTCAAATTGTTTTGAAACTTTTATGAGGAGTTCTCTAAGTCTTAAAAAATAGTGGAGATCAAGAATCAAGTCATTTTGATGTTTGTATTTTCCAAAATTAATTATCTTTGTGTTTTGGAGTTTGTGAAGATTAGGTCTATTTTAAATGACTTGGCTCATGAAAGATTTTTCAAATAGTTCTCTAGTCATATTAGACCTACCAAAATTTTCTTGGATTTTTATAAGCAACATGCTAATTATTATGATTAAATTATGCACATAATAGACATATGCTTGAAAAATATGGATCTCCGTCTAGAGCTCTCCCCCGACTTTGGAAAAAATAAGAATGTTCCTCTTATGAGAGGCTACAACATGAAAAAAATGCAAGCCATGGTGAAATGCATACATGCTTGGAGAGTTAAAACACTCCTAACCCTAATTTATTTATTAAAAATGAAATACACATCAAATGGACTTCAAATCATTTCCTCATTGTTCTCCTCTGTTCACTGAGCAAGAGAGTATTTTTATTTTATTTTTGTGATTTTTGTACACCAAGATATGAATTTTCAAAGTTAGGGAGAATTTTATAATTTATTTAATTCCCTATTTATCTATTTAAACGCGCGACACCATGTCAACCTACAGTAGCTCGGATGCTCCACCTGGCGCACTCCTATTTGACGTTGTCAACCACCTTAGCGGTGACTAGGCCTGCAGTTCATGTAAGGGAGCATTGTCCAGCTTGATCTCATCCGTTGATGAGATAAACGCTCAATCAGACGACTCTCCATCATCGTCCCCAATGGCCTAGCCCGAGAACTGTCCATCTTCAAGGCTTGATATATCCCTCATTTCTCAACCAAATTGATTTTTTTTAAATGCTCGTCTAGACTAGAGGAACATATCTATACGGTTAAAATGCCATTAAATTAAGCCTAAGTAAATAGAGAATCAAAATAGGCTTGGGAAGAAAGAGAGTTCAATACCTTTGCTTTGAGAAGGTAAGCTTCAATTAGAGGTGCTCAACATGTTCGTTGGGGTCCAAAGAGGCTAGGGATTGAGCCTCCTCCTATGGTGAAAGGTTTAGGTATGAATTTGACCAAGCTAGATTTCATGTGTTGGTCTAGAGCTTTGTTAAGGTCTTTGTAGAAGGGGAATTTAATGGGGCTTCTCCTTCTTTCATTGTGGTGAAGGTGTGAGTAAGTTTAATTTGAGCTTGGTGGGCTTTTGAGGTGTATTGAGCTCTTTCCTGGTTTTACGCAGAAGTTTAAGCTCAAAATTGAGCTTCCACTGTGGGAATCAGTGGGGGAAAGTGGTTGGCTTGAGCTGAGGAGGTCTCAAAGAGTCTCTGTGAGCAATTTCGGGGGCTCTCTCTGAGAAAATTTCAACTCTCCTTCCATGGTTGTGGAGGAGAGCTTTCTATAAAAATGGCTTAAGCTTAGCTTCCATGGCTAATGTTTGGGTGCAATATGATGCTTTGGTGGAGGGCAGAGGGCCTCTACAATTTAAATTGGGTGAGCTGGCCTCTAGGTTTGAATTGGGTGAAGTTTAAGAGGGGAGGCCCTCAATTTTGGCTTCTCCGGCAACTAGGCCAGCTGACCATGGTAGAGGGAGGTGGTTAGGAGTTCAGGAACCTCAAGGGAATCTGTCAAAGCAATTACGATAAATTGGTGGGAGGATTTGACAAGGATATCTTTGATTTGGTCAATTAAGGAAATAAATCCCTTAATTTGGGAGACCCTTGGTCCATAGCTCATTTATCTTGGGTTAGGTGGTCTTGGCTCAGTCTTAGGATACCTAGGATTGGCTGTGGTGGAGTTCACTTGGTTATGTTGAGTTTAATTTGGTCAAATTTAGTCATGGGTCCTTTTAAGTTCACGTGGTCAAGGGTTGGGTTTGGGTTAGGCTAGCCATGATTTTAAGCCCAATTTAATGGTTCATTTGATGTAGATGATTGTAAGGAACATATTTGGTGAAGGGTTAAAGTGATTTTGAGTTCAATTACACGGTCAATTTGAAGGATTTTGGAGATTTGGTCATTTTGGGCATGTTGGGCTAGACTTGGGTTTATATTGGGCTAGCTATGGGCTAAGTCCAAATTGATTTTTGAGAATGGTTAATAGGAATGCCATGAAGAGTTTTCAACATGAATTGGGTGCCAATTTTGGGGCCAAGCATTCAATTTGGTTATATTTGAAGACAGTCCATTTGGGGCAAATTTGGGGATTTTTGGACTTGGGTCAAAATTAAGTGCAATTGAGGCTTCACCAAGGACAATTGGAGGTCAAGTTTGATGTATAGAGATATTACAAAGAGTTTACAACATCAATTATGGCAAATTGAGTGGGCTATAGGTTCAATTTGGTGAGATTAAGTAATGTGACAAAAAGTGGGGATTTGATCTAAATCAAAATTGAGCTCAAAACATGGGCATATTAAAGGTGAATTTGAGTTTAGAATTGAAATTGGGGGAATGGTGACCAATTTGATGGACATTTGAGGTGTATTTGGGGAAATTGGGCCTTTAACGACAACTTGGGGGTTTTGGACAAAGATGGTCAAAATGACCAAATTGGGTCATGTGGTAGTTAACAAAAGTGAAATTGAGAATATTTGGTGTATTTTGGAAATTTTGGGGATTCTTTTGAAATTTTGGGCTAAGGAAGGGTCAAAACTCAATATTTGGAGTATTTCGGTAATTTGACAATTTTTTTGGTAATTTTGGCTAATTTGGGTATTTTAAAAAGGTTTGAAATGAATTTTGAACAAATTTAGGTATTTTGGGTAAATTTGAAAATTTTGACCAAATTTAGGGTTCCAAGGGTATCTAGGTAATCTGGGGGAGTTTAGGGGCAAAATGCTAAGTTGGGCATTTTGATAGAGTTGGGGTGCTAACCACCATTAATAAGCCATGAACCAATACAAACCATTTGGGCCCTATATGTACTGGTCTTAGCTATACCTTAGCCGAGGGCTAGTGGGTTTAGGGGACCATCTACATGAGTATCCCAAAAGTATCAAAGGATCAAAGTTAAAAAATTTTGGTTTGTGCTTGTGAGTGGTTGTGATTGCTGGTGAGTGCCTTAGCTCTAGAACAACTCCCAAGGCTAACCATAAGCTCCAACAGTCCTATAGGAACTCTTCTTGAGCTCCCCCATAGTGACCCCACCTACTAAGTGCTTGAGGTTATAACCAATATATAGAACTTCAAGTTGAGTAAAGAGGAGTTTAGAATTTCTAATGGTGAGGGTTCCTTTTCTAGTTTTCTAGGAATAGTTAACAGGAAGTCCTATGGCTAGACCTTAGGCTATTAAAGAGGAAAACTAGACCTCAACCAAAAATGAGGTCAACAAAGACTTTCTATTTAAGTCCTAAATATCGATCCCATGAGGAAGGTTTAAATTTGAAATGATAAATTAACTAGGAAATTCAAAAAAATAAAACAAAATTGCTGTCACTAATTTCAAATGTTTGAGATACTATCAATATTATATTATTAACTACTAACAAAATTTAAATGCATATTTTAAGTTAGTAACTACTAAACTATGTTTATGTGATGAAATTTTCTTATATGAAAAAGCATCTTTCCCACTACAATGAGTTTTTGGTGAAATTAGATGAGATAAATGTTTTAAATTTTTATTGCACCAAAGAGGAGCAATTTTAATTCTCTACCCTGATTCAGTGTTATAGAAAATCATTGACTAATCTTAGGTTTAATCCTTAAATCCGTGGCTAGGCTAGGAGGGTACTAGCTCCCACTTCCCTTCCCTTGAAGGCTAACTCTTGCTTTAGTTCTTTAAATACTAAAATTGAATTGGGGATATTAGTGTGTCACTAAAAAAATCTCCAAGTATACTCCAAACAATGTATATTTCTTTATTTATTTGCACATAATTCCATGAATGAAATACTCATTCATGGACTTAAATGTGATTCTCACTCTGTTGTAGAAATCACACCCCATTTCTCGTTTCATATGTTTCACAACATATTTTTACAATACAATTGATCAGATCAAACAGTAGATTATGAGAAAACCATCACAATTTATTTTATATTTTCACATTGACACGTCTAAATTATCTCTTCGTTTTACCATATCTCAAAGTAGGGAGAAAGATAAAAGGAAACTACTCAGACTTCATGAGAAAGATACAATAAAATACAAATTTTATATATAAAAGAAAGTTCATACGATAATAGTAAACAAACAACACTTATCTTAAACTCTTTCTCAAAGCAAATCCTTTGTATCCTCTCTTAGAAAATTTTGGAATAAGAAATCTCTCACTTCTCTCCCTCTCCAACACTTCTTAGAGAGTAATTCACACTTAAAATCACTATAAAAACTCAAAAATATAAAGAAAATAAATGACCAATGGTGAGGAATGGCGTGGAAGGATGTAAAGTGGCAAGGAGTGCAAAGAGATGCGAATGGGTCGAAGGAGATGCTTTTATGATCAATTTTGGGTCTAAATAGAGCCTAGGGTTGGTTCTCCAATAGGTTCATCCAAAAACTCTCAAAAAGTCCAAATTGGTCTCCTGCACTGACACTGCGGCCGTCGACGCCCATTCTGGCACCGTCAGTGCCAGAGGCCATTTAATTAAATCTGTCTTTTCTGTCAAACTGTGCCGTCGGCGTTGAAAATTTTTTCAATAAATCCATTTTAACTCCAAATTCCATCATTTTTGCTTCATTTTTTCTCCAAGTCCTAAAAATTAACAACATGCAATAAAACATAAAAATTAACTTTCATTATAGTGCCATATCACAAAAAATGAGTATAAAATATGGGTCTAAAAAGGCATATATTTTTAGTGTATCCAAATCCCCCAAACTTAAATGTTACTTGTCCTCAAGTAAATCTTTTACTACCTAAAAATATGACTCATGACAAAGATTTTAACTTCTTGAATTCAATATTTTAGTCCACTAAATACAATATTATAATTTAAGAAAAATGTAAAGTAACTCCAGTTAATACTCAAGGTATACCAATATCTAGCACTCAAGTCTAATATTTCTGATTCTCTATTCTTTTCAAGGAAGATAGCAAATTATTCATATTAAATCCACTTAGAATATCCATATGAAAAAGAACTTCATGAAACTTTTCTAGAAAATATGCTAATTCTGAAATATAAGTTTAGAATATGTAGCCAAGCATCCTTCTTTAAGTTTATTCAATTGAAGCCAATTTTTAATTGGGCATCTCCTCAAGCTTCTCCACATATCTATTTTCTTTTCTTTTCTTTTACTTTTCTTTCCTTTTCAGGATCATTTTCATTCATTTTTCTTTTCTTTTTCTTTTCTCTTTTGTTTTATCTGAGGATTACTATACCTAAATAACCTTTAATGATTATGAACTTCACTATCTTCTTCTTAAAGTTAAAAACTTCTCACATTCCTTCACTTTATAAATTTATATTAGCCATAAAGATTTTTCATAAAATTTTATTCTTTTCTTCTTACATGAATTTCTAAGGTTTTTAATATTTCATAAATACAAATTCTTTTACTTAAAATAGAAAAATATAGTCATATTCTATCATAGCAAATAACTTAATCTTTAAAATTAATCTTTACTATTTAAAATTTTTTTACTTAAGTTTACTATATATTTAGAAACAAAAGTATAATTTTTTAAAGTTACCCTCTAATACCAAAGGTCATGTTAAATTTTTAAATATTTTGAAAATATAGCTACTTGAGGATAAATAAAATTAAGTTTCATTTTTTTAAAGGAATTTTTCTTTCCCTGTAAACTTAAATTTTTAAAAGATTTAGCATGAAAAACTAAGAAAAAATGGTGAAAGAAAACATTTAATACCTAAAGGAAAGACATACTTGTTGAAGGGTATGATATTGAAATTTAACACCGAAATATTGCAGGTGCAACTATGAAAAGCTACAAGACATAAAATAATAAATAACACATAATACATATAAAAATTTGCTGAGAAAGCGTTAACTACAAAAAAATCCAACAAAGCACTAAAAACTAATAACTTCCTATAGTTTCACGGATCCTTTGTTCACAACACAACATAACAATTAAAATAAAGTGTCACAATCCATAAACAAATAGTGTCAACAATTAAGTTGTCGGCACTATTTTAGTTGGAGGAGTTGCCCGTTGGAAGCTGTCGGTCACCGGAATTGAAATCCCGTCGCCCGCTTCGGAAGGACATTTTAATTTACATATATATATATATATATATATATATATATATATATATATATATATATATATATATATATATNATATGAAATCAAACTGACCCATATTTTTCATAGTTTAAATGGAAGATGACTATACCTCAAACCCTATACCTATCTTGAAGGATAAACACAAGACTTGAGGACGAGGCTCGATCAAATAAACTAAGAAATGTATAACGTCCATTTGGTCTACAAAACCATTTTGTTTGCAAACCATTTCCCTTATTTAATATGAAGAATTAAATAGGGTTCATATTAAGACGGGTTCAGACGAGCATCCTATAAGGGCAATCCCCTTACATCATAAATAACCAAATTCATCTAAGAAAACTCTCGATAAAAATCACTAAATATTATCTTCAAGGATTTCAAAAGGATAGAACTTTTCAATGAGATCAAATGAAGAGGTGTCAAAAGGGAATGGTTCAAATTTGGAACATTTATTGTAGAGTCCAAAAGAGGAAGATCTAGGGGTTGTCATAGATCCAGAGGAAAACCTCAGTGATTTCCCAGCCTATCTGATGGTTTGCCTTTGATTTTGAGGAGAAGTTATTTAAGTGTTTCATCCTACAGATTTTATTTGTTAGGGCTTATATTTGTGAGAAATGATCACATAAATAGCATGGAAGATGTGAGTATTTAGGTCTTGACGGACGATAACCTTGAAATCCTAAGGTGAGTTAGGGCTTAGATTGCACAACATGATTATGCAAAGGCCTAAAGATAAGGTGAGGATTTATGCTGCATAAGCAAACAACTTTGAATTCCTATGGTTTATTTGTTTTATTCTAAGGAAGAAAATGTTTAACTGGGAAGACAGGTTTTGCTGTTGAAGATGGCCCTGCTTCCCACAATGCTAGCTCCAAGCTCCTTACCGTGATGAGTTTGAGATTTCTAGGGTGTCAAGTTATGATGTCAAATCAGGTGGCTCTATGGTTGTAGTTCTTTAAATTATATGGAGGATGATAAAGTTGATTAAGTGACGTCAATTGGGATCTCAGGGTTCCCTCATTATGGCACCACTCTTTTCTATTGAATTCACTTAGTCCAAATGAATTTACTAAACTCAACTTAATGAAATCCATAAATTCATTTAGACCGTGGGATGCCTCGTTAGCAACCATAGGTTACCTCCTCCAAGAGATTTCTGATCATCTGATAGAGGCATCTTAATTTAGTTGCAATCGTGGTTTTTGTGATGTTTGTGATTAAATTTGAGTTGTTTTATATTTTGAATGTTGTGGCGGTAAATTTTATCTTGGTTGCTTTTTGTTTTAGTTTTACAGCTATCCCAATAGTTTTGGGTTTTTATGCAGAGTGACATCGTTGTTTAGCATGCAAGTTTTGTAAGCATAAAAGAGTACAATATGAGAAAGATGACACTGTAAACTATAAAAAGCGTATCTAGCGAGTCTTCTCGTTCCACCACCTGAAACTCAAAATGCATATGAGAACATTTTTTGTAAAGTAGAAAAATAAGATCTTGATAATCTACCCCAGCCTTAGGTCATATCTTGGTGGGTCCCTTTTGACTTGGTTAAGGATGATTTCATCATGTAAAACATATTAAGTTTTGTAGACCTCCGAGGTATCCAACAGCTCACGAGCAAGAAGCAGGTCCATGCTTCCCTCCCACTACATGGTAAAAATTCTCGAGCTCATTTAAACTTATTATGTTGCTTCATAACTCATCTTGCAAATACTTTTAATGCTCACTAAATATTGATGTTTCAATTATCCCTAAGAGTAGGGTAATTATCGCTTATAACTTAATTTGAGAATTATGTAGGTGAAGACCCTTTAAAGGGGCAAGTTAATGCTATCAAGGAACTTGACCAACTTTTTTTAATTTGGTCTTGTAGTGTTTTAAAAGTGTTCAATTTTAATTATGTTAACTTTTCAAATTCTCATTTAATCAAATTTAATTTAGCTTAGGTCAGTACTAATCCCTTAAGATTTTGTTAGATATCGTAGTTATTATTTTTTTTTTTGGAAAAGATTGAATTTTTAAGTGATGAAGATTCATTATCAAAATTTTTAAAAAGCATTTGAATCATTAAATAGGGTATTAAATTAATTATTTATCAACACCCAAAACCATGCCCCTGAGTTTGGGATCATTTAATTTGATAGACTCTCGAAGTTTGATAATTTAAGCAATTTACAAATTTATCTTTTAACAAGGGAAAAGTGAGATTGGTTTCTATCAAGTACTTTCCTGTGTTTCAATCATCCAAATATAATAATCAAGATCAAAGGTTGCCCATTTCCCCTTCTTGAATTAAGCTTAAATGTTAATAAAGACCAAATTTTCAAAATTACACTTTTGCCCCTAAGGCTCAATCACTTCATAATTTGTGAAATTTAATTCAAATGACTTTGGAATTTTTATCCCACTTTACTCATGGGTCATTTAAGACATCAGAGGAGATAATGTGATTTTTCAAAATTTAATTTAATATACATATTTATTTTTATGCAAAAATAGGACTTCTAAAAGAAATATCCATAACTTGACCAAGGCAAAGCCTAATCTCTTGAAATTTTTACTGGAGGTAGACATTAAATAGAGAATCATTGGGACTAAATATAATTATTTGTTGAGTTATATTTGAATTTTCAGAATTATTTTAATTTCTGAAGTATTTAATAAATATAAATCATTTTAAATGTGAAAAACTAAGTTTTATATTTTTATTAAATATTTCTAAGGTCAAAGAAACCAGAGAAACAAATTTTACATTTTTTTAATTTTTCTTTGAATTGTTAGAATTATTTTATTGAAAATCTATTTTTAGCCTTTAAAAATTATTTTAAGCTTCAAAATTCAATATCTTTACTTAGAAAATTAGGAAAAATATTCCAATTATCCGTATGTGCTTAGGAAACAATTTAGAATATTTTCATGAATTTAATTATTTTTTGTGATTTTTATCATTTTTTAAAATTATTTAATTGTTAAAAATAGGCTAAAAATGAAGTTTTTATTTTAATTACCATTTTATTTTTGGAAAATTATTCTGATCATAGAGAACTCCAAAAACAAAATTTTATAATTTTTTGAGTTATATTTTAATTACCAAAAATCATTGTAGTGTTAAAATGACACTTAACATAGAAAATCAATTTGAGTAATCAAATGAGCTCCAAACATTTTGAAATTTTTAGGGGAAGTTCTCTAAACTTCAAATTATAGTGGAGGGTTAAAATTAAGTGATTTAGATGTTTATGTTTCCCAAAATTAGTTTTCTTTGTGTTTTAGGGTTCATGAAAATTAAGTGCATTTTTGATGACTTGGCTCATGAAAGATTTTCTAATGGGTTCTCTGGTCATGGCCCACCTTCCAAAATTTTCTTAGAATTTTCTAAGCAACATGCTAAGTATTATGATTAATTTATGGAAATAATAGACATAAACTTGAAAAATATGAATCTGTGCCTAGAGATCACCATCTACTTGGGAAATTTTGGCCTAATTTAAGGTTTCAAGGGTACTTGGGTAATTTGGGGGAGTTTAGTGGAAAAAGGCCAAGTTGAGTATTTTTGGTAGAATTGGGGAGCTAACCAACATAAATGAGCTATGGACCAATGAAAGCCCCATTTGGGTCCTCTATGTACTGATCTTAGCTAAATCCTAGCCTAGGACCAGTGGCTTTAGAGGACCATCTACAACAGTCTCCTAAAGGATTAAAGGATCAAAGTCAAGAAATTTTGGGTTTGTATTTGTGAGTGATTGTGAGCGAGGTGAGTACGTTAGCTCTAGATCAACACCCAGGGTCAACCTTAAGGGCAAGCAGTCCTATGGAAACTCACCTTGAGCTCCTCCATATTGACCCCACCTACTAAGTTCTAGAGGTTATGACCAATATGTAGTGCTTCAAGTTGAGTAAAGAGGAGTTTAGAGTTTCTAATTGTGAGAGTTCCTTTTCTAGTTTTCTAGGAATAGTTAGTAAGAAAGACCATAGGCTACTAAAGAGGAATACTAGACCTCAACCAAAAGTGAGGTCAACAAATGGAACCCCAATAGGTGTGGTGTGCTGGGCAAGCACACCACGCGTATTTGCGTTGACCGATGAGATAAAAAAACCATTATAGACTCCTAAGTCAACAAACACAAAAGGAGTGTAGAATTTGATTGTGCTATTTGTTTCCGCTGTGGAATTAGCAGATGAATATTTGATCGAGATCAGAAGGTAGGAACTCTCGTTGGGGATTGGAGAGGAGGTTTTGAGTTATTAGATTTCAGGTGTTTAAAGAAAATGGGAACAGTACGGAAGTGCTGATCCTGAGGTGGGAATGGAAGTTTAGGTATTAATTTTAGAAGTGGGTTGGAAGTTAAAGACCGACTAAAAAAGAAAGGAATCAGAAGTTAAGGACGAATTCCGGAATGAGGATTGAAAGTTAGGGAACAATCACAAAAGAGAGAGTCAGAAGTTAGGGACCGATCTCAAAAGGAAGAAATCAAAAGTTAAGGACTGAATTCGATAATGAGAAATGAAGGTTTAGGATCAATATAAAAAAAGAGAGTTATAATTTAAGGACCGACCTAAAAAGAGTGAATCAGAAGTTAGGGACTGATTCCAAGCTGAGAATTGAAAGTTAAGGATCAATCTTAAAAGCGAGTCGAAAGTTAAGGACCAACCTCAAAAAGAGTGAATCAGAAGTTAAGGACTGATTCTAGGATAAGGATTGAAAGTTAAGGATGAGTCACAAAAGGGAGTCGGAAGTTAATGATCGACCTCAAAAGAGTGAATCAAAAGTTATAGAGACTGATTAAAAAATGATAATTGAAAGTTAAGGATCAGTCTCAAAAAGAGAGTCGAAAGTTAAGGACCGACCTCAAAAGAGTGAATTAGAAGTTAGAGACTAATTCTAAGATGAGAATTGAAAGTTAATGATCAATCTCAAAAATAGGATCAGAAGTTAGGGACCGATCTCAAAAGAAGGGAATCAGAAGTTAAGGAATGATTACAAAATGAGAATTGAAAGTTAAGGATCAATCTCTAAAGAGAGTCAGAAGTTAGGGATCAGCCTCAAAAAGTGTGAATCAGAAGTTAATGACTGATTTCAGGATAAGGATTGGAAGTTAAGGATCAATCACAAAAGAGAGTCGGAAGTTAAGGACCGACCTCAAAAGAGTGAATCAAAAGTTATGGACTTATTCAAAAATGGGAATTAAAAGTTAAGGATCAATGTAAAAAAGAGAGTCAGAAGTTAAAGTCCAACCTCAAAAGATTAAATCAAAAGTTAGGGACTGATTCCAAGATGAGAATTGAAAGTGAATGATCAATCTGAAAAAGAGGATCGGAAGTTAGGGATCAATCTCAAAAGGAGGGAATTAGAAGTTAAGGACTGATTCGAAAATGAGAGTTGGAAGTTAAGGATCAATCTCAAAAAGAAAGTCGAAAGTTAGGGACTGACCTCAAGAGAGTGAATCAGAAGTTAGGGATGGATTTCAAGATAAGGATTAAAAGTTAATGATCAATCACAAAAGAGAGTCAGAAGTTAAGGACCGATCTTAAAAGAGTGAATCAGAAGTTAGGGACTGATTCAAAAATGAGATTTGATGGTGTTGAATCCAAAGGTACGTGTCGTGTGATAAGGTAGACATTGCTAAAAATGATGTGCGAAACTTTTTAAGATTTTGCGCAGAATGTGAAATTCCACGGACGTGTGAATAAAATTAGTGCGGATAAGGATAGTTGTGCTTCTCAAGCGAAGAGTAAGAATCCCTGAAATCGAGAGAATCAACCCAACAAATTTATTTCCTTTTCTTGTTGTTTTTATCACATTTAATTATCAAAATATGTTTTCAAAATTCAATTTTAGTTAGTTGTTTTTTTAAAAAAGAGTGTTGTTTTATTGTTTGTTTGCTATTATTATTATTATTATTACATTTTTTATTTGAATTTTATTATCATAAAAAATTTTGTTGTTTTGTTCTTTGTTCATTGTAATCCCGAACCAATGCATGGTCCATGGATTTTTTACATCGCACAAAAAGGCAATTGAATAAACAAAAATTTCATTCATCTGCTTCAATAACTGCTACAGGTTGAGTGTAGGCCAAAGCCTCAAAAAGTACAATGCGTAGATTGCTTCAAAGTACAAAAAAAAATTGGCCATGACAAGTAAATATCATAAACTGAGCATGTCTAATACATATCATATCTGCTGTAATGTAGCACAACAAAATGGAAAGGAATTCTCTGAATGTCTGTCTCTAATGGGAAAACTTCCTGATCGAGCTGACCTTCTATGCCACGCTACAAGACAAGAGTTCCCTTTGCATGTGCTTAAAGGTGCAACCCTCTCATAGCTTGTATGGAAGCAGTTCCTCCAATTACGGATCTGGTTGAAATCCATATGGCATTTTTCTGTTGTCCAATCATCGAAAGGTCATGGACACCCTACATTGTCGCACCCCTGGAATACAATGTTTGGCAACGTCCACCCCATTTTCCTTTAAGGACTAGCACATAACCAACATGCATCAGAATTTCTACATCTCGTCTGAATTTATCAAGACCAATGATATCAATTTCTTTTCCAAATAGGATATTACTTTTTCTCATGAATGAGACCATGCAGAAAGGCCTCATGAAGTCATTATGATCAATTTGCTGAGGTATGCAGTCTCCTTCATCATATATGTTAATAATACAACAATTAGGGATCCAGTTAGCTAGCAGTATATTCCATCTGACCATTCTTTTAATCATCCAATTTATTATTGGAGGTAGTGTATCCACCTGATTGTGTCTGAGCATCCCAGGCATATTTCCTTATCTATCATCGGTAAAGTTGTAGCAGCAGCCAGATTGGATAGTGATCCTACCCTTTCCTCGCATCCAATTTCTTGGCTCGTAATAGGTTTTTTTCCATAAGCAGACCTACTCGACCTCTATCCCTCAGATCAAAAAATGCAGTCAAGAATGTTTCGTTCATCACTTTGTGAGAAGACACTGACGTATAATTTCAATCCTTCTAATATGTTGATGAACCTCCCTTGCACTTCTTCTTACAATTCAAAATTTCTTTTGTTCACTTTGCTCAGCGGCTGTCGAGGATATTCCCTCATTTCAATATTGACGGGAACCCAAGCTGGTGCTGATTCTATTGCTAACAGAATGTGTGAGTCAGCATCCAAAGGGACATATAGATCTAGACTCCATGAGATATATTGATCTGTTCCAAGCGAGACATATGACTCCCCCATCAGGCAATCGATGGTTTGAGACCCATCATCGGTAGATGCATACTCCTCTAAGGTGTTGTAGCGATTTAGGTGTAGGACGTTGCAGTCCGGGCATTCCGTGAATGCCCCTGTACCTGACGCTCGTTCAAGTATTTCTGTGTTGTAGGTCGGGCAACCCGTACAAAGAACATCTAAAGATGGTAGTATTTATGGCTCTGCAATAATTCCTGAATCATCAGCTATAGCATGCAGGCTGGAAGAGGTCTCTCTCATTCCTGGATGATAAATGTTCCCTGCAAGAATAGGAGTAAGCAAGTTCTATGCCTCTTTCTGGCGTCTTCTTTCTTCTCGTAAGAAAGCCCCTTTGGAGGCTAGCCTTTCTACGCTGAGTTCTTTGTAGTGGCGCTTCTAAAAGTATTCCATTATCAGCAGTAACTAAGCCTCCGGTCGGTGTAGCTATCATGGAAGGTAGGCGACTGGTCCCCTCCATCGGGTCTTGTTGTACCATCACATTCTTTGCCTTCTATGATGAATCGCCTTTGGTGTTCAACCTTAGCAGTGAGGGCAGCCCTTCATTTTCCTGTCGGCTGACAGCATCCATTAGAGGCCCTTCATAGTCCATGTTAACTTGACTAAATTCCATGTTAAAGTTTATAGTGTCGCCTTGCAGCACCATCTCTTCATTGAGTGCGAGGTTCCAACCATCTTTAAAGGCAAAGATCAGCCTCTGGCCTGGCATTTCTCTGCAGAAGAAAGGAAAAATGTCAGTGAGTTGAAACTTAGCATGAAAAAGAACATTATAAAGTATTTATTAAAAGAAATTTTAGATTTTTTTGGTGAGAAAATTATTTTTTTATGTACATATTTCATTCAATTTAGTAGAATATTAGGTTTGAAAAGAGAAAATTGAAGTGTGTAATTTTCAAAAATTTTCATTATGTTGAAGTAAATTTTATTATAAAAATTTTTGGACCTAGTCACAGACGTTCAACCACATAGATAACCCCAAAACAATCAAAATTTCAAAATTTCAGATCAAGTGAAGGCAAGCAATGTCAGGTTGCATAATACGTCTTCAAGTATCGTCCGCTGATTGGTAGCATGGGTATTTCACCCCGGAAATCTACTAACTGGTAGGCTCCTCCTGTGTAAACCTTTTGAAGGACAAATGGTCCCTCCCAAGCTGGCTTGAATTTTCCACCTATCTTGCGATGTGCAAGAATAGGCCTTTTCAGCACGATACGAGGTCACCAACTTTGAATGTCCTTAGGCAGATAAATTTGTCATGAGCTTGTACCATCTTTGCCTAGTAAAGCTCGAAATGTTGTTGTGCTTCAAGTCATTTTCCTTCAAGACTCTCTAGTTCCTCAAGCCTGAGCTTGGTACTTTCTTCTGTTGTGAGTTGGTTGGCAACAACAACTCTGAGAGACAACATCTAAATTTCTAATGGTTGCACGGCCTCGGTCCGTACATGAGCATGTAGGGAGTACGCTGAGTGGGAGTCCTGAAAGTCATCCGGTATGCCCATAAGGCTTCTAACAGTTTATTGTGCCAATCTCATTTATTTTTGTCTAGTGTTTTATTTAAAATTTGTATCAATGTATTATTGAAGGCTTAAGCTTGGCCATTTGCTATGGGATAGTAAATTGTAGAGTATTTCCAATCTATCCCGCGTCTTTTAATGAAATTGTTGATTTTTGTGCTTTTAAAAGCTATCCCATTGTCGTAAATTATTCTTCGTGGTACTCTGAAATGGTAGACAACTTGGCTTTTGAAGAATTAAAGGATGTGTTGTCCTATAACCTCTCGTAACGGTACTTCCTCTACCCATTTAGAGAAATACTCTATAGCGGCAAGTATAAATTTGTGTCCTTTTGAGGATGGAGGGTCTATCAGACCTATTATGTCCATGCCCCAACACTCAAATGGCCATGAGGCAACAGTTAAGTGTAGCACATTCTAAGGTTGGTGTAAGACCACCCCATGCACCTGACACTTGACATCTTCTTGTTGTATCCATGCAATCAGACATCATTGCTAGCCAATAATATCCGAGCCTTTTGATCATCAGTTTCATCTTCAGCCCTAACTGGTGAGCGCCACATAATCCGACATGTACTTATTTGACAATATTTTGGGCTTCGGCTTTTCTTAGGCATTGTAGCCACATTTGATCGAATGATCTTCTATAGAGGATGTCTCCTACTAGGGCATACGACATAGCCTTTTTTGTGATATGGTGTGCTGCTGACTTGTCTTCTGGCAGCTTTCCAGTATACAAATATTCTATTAGTGACTTGCGCCAATCATCATTGATATCAGTAACTGCATTTATCACTTCCTTTTTTCCAAGCTTGTGTAGATTGTCGAGGTTTATTTAAGACAAAATTTGTCTTCCTTACACTGTGACTTTTGTGGAATCCTCTGGGGGACATGTCGACTCCTTATAAAGTTTTCTTAGAGCGTTGGCATGGGCATTATCTCCCCTAGGAATCCGGTAGAAAGTCACATTGGGAATTTGTTCCAGCAGCTTCATTATGTATCGATGATATTCTGCTAATCTTGGTTTTAGAAATTTGTATTGTCTGACGACTTGCTGGATGAAGAGTTGTGAGTCGCCATAGAAGACAATGTTTGTTATACCTATCGAGATTGCTAACTCCAATCCAGTGATTAGGGTTTCATATTCTACTTCCTTGTTGGTGCACAATTCTGTCAGGTGGTATGAGAACCTCAGCATACCCTTATCTGACATGATAACGATCAAACTAACCCCTACTTTGCCTGGTATGACTGTACCTGATCATTTATCTTTCCTGAATGATGAAGCACCATCAAAGTACATTTTCTAGTGTTGTACACTGGAGAATTCTATTTATAGTATCTGCTCATCTAGCAGTTCATCATTGAGAGGGGACCCAACTGGGAGTGAGTGTGTAGCGGGACAGTCTGCTATAATCTATCCCTTGATAGCATGGGGGGGAACATAAGTTATATCAAATTGTAATAAGATCATTGAACATCTTGCTAGACCTTCGGAGAGTGTTGGTTGGGTCATCAACTATTGCAATGATTAACTTTTGAAATTAGGCTAACCTTTTGAGAGAGCATGTAATGTCTAAGCTTTTGGGTAGCTAAAATTAACGTTAGACAATGCTTCTCAATAGGTGGATACCTTACTTACGTTGATATCAGACAACGACTCAAGTAGTAGAGTGCGTTTTCTTTACCCTCGTCATTGACTTGGGCTAAGAGGGCTCCAAGAGAGTCGTCTAAGGTCGCGATATAAAGTATCAACGGTTTCCCTGAGATAGGGGCTGCCAAGACAGGAGGTAACATTAAGTATTATTTAACATCCTCCAAAACCCGCTGGCATTTCTCTTGCCAAATGAATTTAAACTCCTTTTTAATTAATGTAGAGAAGGCTGACACCTACCTAAGAGATTGAAAATAAAATGTCTCAGATATACCAACTTCCCTTGGAAGGAATGTAGTTGTTTCAAGGTTTTAGGAGGAGGCATTTCCAAGATAGCTTTAATCTTATCTAGGTCGATCTTGATCCCCCGATGACGGACAACGATTCCTAGAAACTTCCAAGAGATAACGCCAAAGGTGCACTTTAAGGGATTCATTTGAAGGTCATATCGTCGTAACCGTTCAAACACAATCCTTAAATTGCACAAATAATCTATTTTTTTTACTTTTGATGAGCAAATCATCTGCGTAGCATTCTACTTACTTATGGATGAGGTTGTAAAAAGTCTTTGTCATTGCACGTTGGTATGTGGCTCCAACATCCTTTAACCCAAACGACATCACTATGTAGCTGAAAATTTTGATCAACTTTTTGAAGGCTGTAAGTACTGCATCCTCGGGAGCCATCTTGATTTGGTTGTATCCTAATGATCCGTCCATGAAAGAGAAGATTTCACATCTAGAAGCGATATCCACCATCATTTTCGGTATTGGTAGTGGAAACTCATCTTTTCGTCTTGCCTTGTTCAAATCTCTGAAGTCGACAAAAACACAGATTTATCCATTTTTCTACTTGACTGGTACAATGTTAGCTAACAATGTGGGGGTATTGTTCTTATTTTACAAAGTTAGCGTCCATTAATTTCTTCGCCTCGGTGATGACTTACTGCTCTATTTTGAGGCGCATTCTTCTGGGAGCTTGTTTTATTGGGGTCATATCTTTATTTACTCTGATTTTATAAACTGCAACCTTGCTGACAGTCCTGACATTTTGTCATAACTCCATGCAAAGTAATCTTTGAATTCGGTTAACAATTTGATCAACTTTAAAGATTCTTCATCGTTGATTAAAAAACATATAAATGTTGGTTGGGGTTGTTCTTCAGTCTCGATGTTGATTTCCTTTAACTCATCAACCATTGATTTAATTTCCTCCTCAAATTCTGGCGGAGCGCTTTCTATTAGCTGATCAGTAGAGTCATCCGCTATATTGAGGAAATCCTCTCTTGATTCACTAGTAACAACCATGCAAAATTCTGAATCATTGACTGGTCCAACTGTACTAAATCCGAGACCCTCTTTCTAGTTGGGAGTTCAACTTTTAATACTCCATAACTTTTCAAAAAGTTTTAATTTATATTTTGGCATTTTTTTTGGCAAATGTCCCTATTGAATTAACTTTAGTATGCAATGCAAAAAATAACCAAAAGGCAATTCCATTAATTCATTAGGATCCGCTTCCAAATTTACATTACTTTCAAGATCATTAGAGTTAGAAGCACCATAAAATTTGTTCGGCTTTGAACCAGCACTACAAACTTCCTTTACCTTTAAATCTCGACCTTTTGAGGGAGAATCAGAGTAAGGACCATATCATTCGCATAGTGGTTTATCTAATCATACATCGTCTCGTATTTGCTTTTCTCTACATCTTCTAAGAATATCTCGTACTGAGGTTTCTTCTATTTTATCTTTATTATTTCATCTTCAGAACTGTCTTCATTACCAATGTTGATGGTTGTCTTAGTCCATTCAACATTTAAGTTGGTTTTTGCTCATCCACGTCCCAGGCCTCGACCTCGGGTGAACGAACTAAAAGAACCTCCACCAACTTATTGCAAAAGAGTGATGAAAGATCGCTGAAGCAGAGTTGAATGGCTTCATCTTTGTGATTCTTTTGAATCTTCACTTTTGTTTGTCACAGTTTCACGAGAGAAGGTAGTTTTCATTGGTGGCGCATAGTAGGCTGCATCTTCATGAATGCCAACTTCATGAACTGAAAATGGTTGTAGATGTCCCTTGATGCAATGTTCTTGTACATCTTTGTAGTACTTGATGCATTGGTGTAGGGATGATGGAACCATGTTGTGTTCATGAATTCATGGTTGACCTAGTAGAACATTAAAAGAGGTCTCGACGTCGATGATATGAAATTTAGTGGTTTTTACGAGTTCTCCAACCTCATAAGCAATGTAATAGATCCAAGGTCTCTTTCTCCCTCCTGGTTGAATCCTCTTAACATCATTTTATCGGCTGTAACCTCTTGAGCTTCAATGTCCAAATAGGTCAGTTTTTGTAGACTCTTCAAGTTGAGTGATGCTCCAATATCTACTAAAACTCTGGACAACACAAATCTACCGATGGTAACGGAGATGTCGAGTGGAAAATTGTGATCGACGGTATCGAGCAGGAAATCTTCATCTGTGAAAGTTACCCCAAGCTATTCTTTAAATGAACAAACTTCATCTGAGGATGTACTAGCTAACTGAGCAAAACAAATATGTGGGTCGAGTAAGGCTGTTATCATAGACTCTCTCAACTCCTATGACAGGATTAGAGCCTCGTAGATGCTTAATCGGGCCTGTAGCTCCCTAAGATAAGCTAGCACGTTGTAATCCACTTTATATGGTCCTCCAATTTTCTCTTGGTTATGTGTTTCTTCCACTGGTGGGGGTCGAGGTAGCTCTTCTTGAGTTACTTTTTGTTTTCCTTTATCTGTATGAGTTATTCTTGGGGGTAACACTCTCTCGCTCCTTAAGTTCACTTCTATAATTTCTTCTTCTCGAAATATCATTGTTGAATCTTTTGGTGTTTCTTCTTTATCGTAAATATCTAAGTTGATGGCAAGTGGTGCACCCTAGTGCTCGAGGATTAGCTCCTCACTCCCGGTGATGTCGTAGCTAGTATCGTTGATGTCTTCTTCAGTCTTGTCAGCGAGTTTGTTGGACTCAAGTACGATTTGAGGATCATTTTGAGAATCGAGATCGAGGCTATATTGGTCATAATCGATTACGTCATTATTAAAAACAATTAAAATGTAGCCAAAATCACAATCAATATATTCATAAGAGCCTGGAGGGGCAAAAGATAATCATACAAAGTCAGGGGTTCAACAATTTTCTTCTCCAAATCTGAGACAACCAATCTAGTAGAGGCAACCCCTATCCTATCCCCCGTGCTATCAATCTTTGTGGTAGTTTTCTTCTTTTATTTGTTTTTGACAATGACAAACATTGTGAGAAATCTTCATCTCGGGCTTGACAGGCTGAAGACACTGAATGGAAGTTTGTTGTGACACATTCTGGATTTGGTTTAATATTTTCTTGTACGATTTGCTCCAAACTTCATTCCATCCATCTTTTCCAATATGTGCGGAAGATTGTTTTTATGAATTCTGGATTTGGTTTAGGACCCTCTTGAGCTCGTTCTAAGTCGTACTCCATCCATCTTCTCTAGTGTATGGATCAATCGAAGAGATCAGCTCGGCCGAAATGACATTTATAGAACCTTTTTCATGTCCTTTTAAATATTCTTTCAGAATTGTTATATTCCCTTCTTTAAGTTTCTTCTCGAGCTAATCCTTAAAGATTAAATAGTCTTCTGTAGCGTGCCCAAGCAACCTGTGGTACGGACAATAATTCAGTTGATCCTTCTTGTCAACCTCTTCGGGTTTCTTTGGATCTGGTAGTTTGAACTCAGGCTTCTTCATCAAATTTCTGAACATTTTGGATACGGCTTCATCTTTGAAAGAATACACCATTTTATGTCATTTTGTTAGAGATATTCTCTTACTCACTATTCGGTGATCCTTCTTGAGGCGATCATTGGTTGGACTGGTTACTTTGTTTTTTAGCATGCTGTGATGAAGATTGACGAGGATTTTTTGCATATATCCTCATCGGTTGTTTTCCTTTGTCAACAGTCACTACTATTCGTGATTTCTTTTCAAACACTCTAGTTACCTTAGACTTTTCATGCAAATCCATATGTTTGATTTCTTCTTAAAGACTACTGGCTTTACTAAATAGCTTCTCGAAGGATTTGATGGTGAGTCCCTTGAGCATGAAAGCCACTGGCCCATGGATGCTTTTGAGTAAAATCACAATTGCATGATTTTTCTGTAGCTAAGGTTCACACTTCAAGCTAAATTTTCTCCCCCTCAAAATATAGTCCACCAAAGTCTCATTGGGCTTTTCCTTTTCCATCATGAGCTCTCCTATAGACACATGATGTTGCACTTCGACAAATATTTTGACAAATAATTGTTCCAGCTCGGTAAATATTTTTACTGATCCATTGGGAAAATCGGCATACCAATTGAAGGCATTCCCTGACAAGCTGCTGACGAACTGTTGGAAGAGTAAAGCTTTGCTATTTCTTGTGTTGCCACAACTGGCTCGAAAATGTGTTATATGTTGTCTGAGATTTCCAGTCCCATCAAATATGTTGAAGTTTGGGGACACGAAACCCTTAAGGTAGAGTACAACATTGAATTCCTGCGGGTAAGGTCGACCCTTCAAAATGAATGCACCAACCTTAGATTGGGTGAAGGGCTCTCCAACTTGCTTGACCATTTGTTTAAATTCTTTCTCTGCCATGGCACATGATGGAGAATTCTTCTTTTGTTGCTCATCTCTGTTGGATGAGGCAACTTCTCTTCTTTCATTTGTAATGTGTATTATCTTTGGTTGGTTGACCTTTAGAAATGCTAACTGTGGTACTTGAGATTGACCTTGAACTGTGGCCATGTCGGTCATGACTGCGGCCATCTCTTCTATCATTTTCTCCAGTTAGCTGACTTTCTCATCCCTTAGGAGGATAGCCCTACACAGTTTATCTACAATGTTCTCTTCAATGAGAGGTTGAGCGCAGCATGCATATGCAACGACCCTTGTTTTGATGACATGGACATCCATAAAATCTTCTTCGAGGTAATCATTGTAGTCAAAATCTTGATCATTGTTATCGTTGAAAAATTTGTGTTCTTAAACCAACTCAAAAATGTCAACTCTCAGTTTTTCAACTTTTTCTTCAATTTTTTATTCTTGGATTGACTTAAGATCTAGAGGACCCTGCTGGACCTCCTCTTCTGGCTCCTACATCTCACTGGCAATCGCTGCGACGATGTCAGACACTTCAGACCCTGGCTTTATTCCACGATCTTGCCCTGCGGGCTTACTAGACTGTATCGGTACAGCGACCATGGGTATCCCCACCTTTTTATTTGAAAATGACATCTCAGAATGGAGTGTCTTAGTAGAAAAATCAGAATGTTGAGGGAAAGTATGCTCCCCATGGTGCAGACTGACTACAACATTGGGCAATTTCTTCATCTTTTCCTTTAGATTTTTAGGAACATCCTTGTGGTGGGTGATTGGCAGAATCCTTGGACCCAATTTTGAGTTAATCGATCGATGACCTACAATCCTAGTTATGGTAGAATTGGTGGTAACTATGGCTGTATCAATTCTGCTTCCCAAGAGAAACTAGACGGGGATGCTGAACTGACTGAACAACCTTCTTTGGCGGCTAGCCTCTGAAAAACTGAACTGACTCGGGTGATAGAAGCAGGTTTTTTTCTCACCACACCTTGTCCATGAAGCGATGGTAATGCAACAGTGATTTTCTGGATTCTCTCGTACCCATCGGTATCCATTAAAGGATGGAATCTACTTCCCTGCAGAAGTGGATATGTTTCCGGTGATCCTAATTTGTCTTGGTGAGGATTTTCCTTAACAGGTATCTCCTCAGAAGCCTTGGCTTTAATGGCCCTTTGAACTCTCCTGCTATGGTTTCTCCTTTGAGTTTGGGTTAGTGGTGCGGTTCTTGAACTCGATCCAATTTTGAATACTTTTGGTAGGAAAGCTAATCCCTCAGTCGGATCTTCAATGATCATTACTTCTTTCCCCTTAACAGCAGTGGGGAAAATAGGCTTGGTAGGTGCTAGGGCGGCAACGGTAGTCTTGGCCTTCTTATAAGAAGGGAATTCCTGAGGACAGCTCAGGTTGAATTCAGCAGACGACTCTTGAACTTCTGAAGCGGTGACTTTCATCACGACAAATGGGGCCTTCCCGAGGATAACCTCGAGGTCTTCAAATCTGGCTCCAAATTGAATGATATGAGCAACATTACAGGCTTCATGGCTTGTCGGCAAGTTGCAAGAAAAAGTCAGTGTTGGGAAACAGAAAGCTCTGGGGTTAGTTATATGGGCATAACCTTGTAATCTTAGCTCAAGCACTAAAAACTAATAGAGGTTGATCTGTAGACCGGGGAAATCTTAGTTTGTGGAGATTTTTTTTAAAATTATTAGTGAAAAAGGTAATTTGAAGTTAGAAAAATTTAATTAATATAAGAAATTTTTAAAGCACCCGCAACACAACACAATTTGATTTAATTTGCACAATAGCAAATTAAAGTAAAAAAGGAGATCCGAAGTGTTTTAGGACCATATCCGGGGCTCATTTAGTAACACACAATGCCGAGGTAGAACTAGTCCATCAACACACCTATTGGGCTCTAGCCTCATATGAAGATTAAAAGAGTCCTTAATGGCTTCCCCTCCGTTCAAAGGTGATTGAACAAACAGTCCTGAAGTCCAAAGAGTTGGCCACACTTTCCCAAGACAAAAATTGGTAAAATATGTCAACGGAAGAAGAGTAATTTGGTCCAAGAGGGACATGGACACATTACCGATGTGTGAATATAATATTTCCTTATTTAAATGGAGAGAAAAGCTTGTCCCTAACAGAGTAGCCAGAAGCTGTCGGCACTATTTTGGTTGGAGGACTTGCCTGTTAGAAGCTATCAGTCACCGGAAATGAAATCCCGTCACTAGCTTTGGAAGGACATTTTAGATTATATATATATATATATATATATATATATATATATATATATATATATATATATATATATATAGATTAGAAAAATATGAAATCAAACTGACCTCATATTTTTCATAGTTTAAATGAATGAACACTATACCTCAAACCTTGTATCTATCACGAAGGATAAATACAAGACTTGAGGACGAGGCTCGATCAAATAAACTAAGAAAAGTATGACGTCTATTTGGTCTGCGAAACCATTTTATTTGTGGACAATTTCTCTTATTTAATATGAAGAATTAAATAGGGTTTATATTAAGCTAGGTTTGGATGAGCTTCCTATAAAGGCAAGCCCTTATAGTTAATTACATCATAAATGACTGAAGTCAACTGAGAAAACTCTCGATAAAAATTAGAAAATATCTTTAAGGATTTAAAAAAGATAGGACTTTTCAAGAAGATCGGACGAAGAGGTGTGAAAAGGGAATGGTTCAAATTTGGAACATTTAATGTAGAGTCAAAAGGAGGAAGATCTAGGGGATGTCATAGATCCAGAGAAAAACCTCAGTGATTTGCTAGTTTATCTTATGGTTTGGCTTCGATTTTGAGGAGAAGTTATTTAAGTGTTTCATCCTACAGATTTTATTTGTTAGGGCGTACATTTGTGTGAAATAATTACACAAATAGCCTGGAAGATGTGAGGATTTAGGTCGTGAAGGACGACAACCTTAAAATCCTAAAGCGAGTTAGAGCTTAGATTGCACAACATAATTATGCAAAGGCCTAATGATAAGGTGAGGATTTATGTTGCATAAGCAAACAACCTCAAAGTCATATGGCTTTGTTGTTTAATTCTAACGAAGGAAATGTTTAGTTGGGGAAGATAGGTTTTGCTATTGAAAATGGCCGTACTGCCCACCATGCTAGCTCCATGCACATTGCCGTGACGAGTTTGAGTTTTCTAAGGTGCCAAGTTATGATGTCAAATCAGGTGGCCATATGATTGTAGTTCTTTAAATTTTATGGGGGATGTTAAAGTTGATTAGAGCGACACCGGTAAGGATCCTACGGTTCCCTCATCTCGACACCACTATTTTCTACTGGATTCACTTAGTCCAAATGAATTTACTAAACTCAACTTAATGAATTCCATACTTTCATTTAGACCGTGGGAGGACTCGTTAGCAACCATAGGTTACCTCCTCCAAGGGATTCTCGATCATCCGATAGTAGCGTCTTAATTTAGTTTGAATTGTGGTTTTCGTGATTTTTGTGATTAAAGAGTTATTTAATATTTTGAATGTTGTGGCGGTAAATTTTATCTTGGATTATTTTTGTTTTAGTTTTGGTTTTGGTAGTATGGCTTTTTATGATTTTTGTGATTAAATTTTGAGTTATTTAATATTTTAAATGTTGTGGCGGTAAATTTTATCTTGGTTTATTTTTGTTTTGGTTTTGGTTTTGGTTTTACGGCTATCCTAGCAGTTTTGGGTTTTTATGCAGGGTGGCATTATTGTTTAGTATGCAAGTTTTGTAAGCATAAAAAAGTATAGTATGAAAGAACAAGAAAGACGACATCGTAAGCTATAAAAAGCATAACTGGCGAGTCTTCTCGTTCCACCCCCTAAAACTCAAAATGTATATGCGAGCATTTTATGTAAAGCTAAAAAATAAGATTTTGATAATCTACCCAACCATAGGTCATATCTTGGTTGGTCCCTATTGACTTGGTTAAGTATGATTTTGTCAGACAAAATAGATTAAGTTTAGTAGACCTCCAAGGTATCCAACAACTCTAGAGCAAGAAGTAGGTCCGTGCTTCCCTCTCACTGCTTGGTGAAAAGTCGCGAGCTCATTTAAATTTATTATGTTGCATAATAACTCGTCCTGTAAATACCTTTAATGCTCAATGAACATTGATGTTTCAATTATCCCTGAGAGTAGGTAATTATCACTTATAATTTAATTCGAGAATTATGTAGGTGAAGACCCTTTAAAGGGGCAAGTTAGCTCTATTAAGACACTTAGCAACTTTTTTTTAATTTGGGCTTGTAGTGTTTTAAACGCATTCAATTTTAATTATGTTTACTTTTCTAATCCTCATTTAATCAGATTTGATTTAGCTTAGTTCACTAATAAGCCCTTAAGATTTTGTTAGATATCTTAGTTATTATTATTTTTTTGAAAAGATTGAATTTTTAGGTGATGATGATTCATTATTAAAATTTTAAAAGTTATTTGAATCATTAAATAGGGGTATTAAATTGCTGAGTTATTAACACACAAAACCATACCCTTGATATTGGGATCATTTATTTTGATAGACTCCCGAAGTTTGATAATTTAAGGAATTTAAAAATTTATCCTTTAACTAAGGAAAAGTGAGATTGGTTTCTATCAATTACTCTCCTGTGTTTCAATCATCCAAATATGTTAATCAAGATCAAAGGTTGCCCATTCCCCCTTCTTGAATTAAGCTTAAATGTTAATTATGGTCAAATTTCAAAAATTACACTTTTGCCCCTAAAGCTCTATCACTTCAAAATTTGTCAAATTTAATGCAAATGACTTTGCAATTTTAATCCCACCTTACTCATGGGTCAATTAAGACATCAGAGGAGAGAATGTGATTTTTCAAAATTTAATTTAATTTACATATTTATTTTTATGCAAAAAAGGAATTTTCAAAGAAAAATCCATAACTTGACCAAGGCTAAGTTTCATGATTTATTGAGTTATATTTGATTTTTAAGAATTATTTTAAGTTCTAGAGCTTTAATTAACTATAAAATATTTTAAATGTGGAAATGTAAATTTTATATTTTTATTAAATGTTTTTGAGGTCAATGAAACTAAAGAAAAAAATTCACGTTTTTCTGATTTTTCTTCGAATTGTTAGAATTATTTTATTGAAAATCCATTTTTAGCCTTTAAAAATAATTTTAAGCTTAAAAATTCAATATCTTTACTTAGAAAATTAGGAAAAATATTCCAATTATTCCTAAGTGCTTACGAAATAGTTTATAACATTTCCATGAATTTTATTACTTTTTGTGATTTTTATCATTTTTTTAATTATTTAAATGTTAAAAATAGGCTAAACATTAAGTTTTTATTTTAGATACCATTTTATTTTTAGAAAATTCATCTGATCATAGAAAACTCCAAAAAGAAATTTTTATAATTTTTTGAGTTATATTTTAATTATTAAAAATCATTTTAGTGTTAAAAATGACACTTAACATAGAAAATCAAATTAAGTTATCTAATGAGCTCCAAATATTTTGAAATTTTTATGGAGAGTTTTCTGAACTTCAAATTACAGTGGAGGGTTAAAATCGAGTCATTTAGAAGTTAATTTTTCCCAAAATTGATTTTCTCTGTGTTTTAGGATTTGTGAAAAGTAAGTGCATTTTTAATGACTTGGCTCATGAAACATTTTCCAAAGGATTCTCTGGTCATGGAAAACATTCCAATATTTTCTTGGAATTTTCTAAGAAACATGCTAATTATTATGATTAATTTATGCAAATAATAGACCTAAACTTGAAAAATATGGATCTCTGTGTAGAGATCACCTCTGACTTTAAAAAAATCAGAGAATGTTACCTAAGATAGAGGTTGTGGGATCAATTTGGAGGTCTCTCTTTGATAAAATTTTAGCACCTCTCCCCTTGGCCATGGAGGTGAGCTTTTATAAAAATGATCAATGGTGGCTTTGTGGGTCAATTGAAGGGTGCAAAGTGCTACCTACGTGGAGGGCAGAGAGGTTCCAAACTTAAAATTGGATGAGGTGGCCTCAAGATTCGAATTGGATTTGGATTTAGGGGAGGTGGCTCACATTTTTTGGTGTTTTTCGGCCACTAGGTCAGCAAAAAAGGACAGGGGAGTTGGCCAAGTGGTCAGGTTAGCCAGGAGGAGGTTCAATTATCACTTACACCCAAGGGTTAGTCATAATGGTGAGGATTTTTGGCTTAAGACCCAAATATGGCATAAATCCCTTAATTTAGGGACCCATTGGCCCATAACTTAGTGTGGTGGGCTTTTTATGGTTTAGCCTGGTCCAAAGGAAGGGCTTAGTGGTTGTGGTGATCTTTGGTTGGCCAATTTGACATGGCTAGGTTAATTTTTGGTGAAGGGATCCTTGTAGGTCAATTTGGACAAAGCTTGGGTTTGGGCTAGGCTAGCCATGACCTTTAGCCAATTAATTGATCAACATTGTGTAGATAATTTTCATGAAGATTTTTGGTGAAGACTTGAAATTATTTTGAGTTCAATTGGTGGCCCATTTTGATTGATTTTGGGATTTTGGTTAATTTGGGCATGTTGGTCTAGATTTGGGTCTAGATTGGGCTAAGTCCAAATTAATGGTTTACAATGGTCAATAGGAATGTGATGAAGATTTTTCAAAATAAATTGGCTGCCAATTTTGGGGTTAAGGCAACCAAATTGGTGGAATTTTGAGGCATGGCCAATTTAGGGCAAAATTGGGGCTTTTGGACTTGGGTCAAAGTTAAATGAAATTGGGGCTTCACCAAGGCAAATTGAAGGTCAATTTTGATGTGTAGGAGTGTTATGAATAGTCTTAAACATAAATTGTGGCAAATTGAGTAGGCTATAGGTTCAATTTGGTGAGATTGAGTTATATGACCAAGATTGGGGGTTTGATTTAGATCAAAATTGGGCTCAAAGCATGGGTTAATTGAGATTAAATTTTCTTTATATTGGTCATATAGAAAGCAATTTTGAGTTTAGAATTGGAATTTCGTAAAATTGAGCCCAAATTGATGGACATTTGAGGTAAATTTGGGAAAAATTGGGTCTTTAAAGGCAATTTGGGGGTTTAGTCAAAATTGTGAAATTGGTCAAATTCGGTCATGTGATAGTTGAAAAAATGAAATTGAGAATATTTGGAAGGGGTTGGAGTTTTTTTGAATTTTTTGGAATATTTGAAATTTTGGGCTACGGAGGGGCATTTTGGTAATCTAGCAAATTTTTTGGTAATTTTGGGCAATTTGGATGTTTTCAAAAGGTTTGAAATGATTTTTGAACATTATTGAGTATTTTGGGCAAATTTGGGAATTTTGGCCTAATTTAGGGTTTCAAGGGTAGTTAGGTAATTTGTGGGAGTTTAGTGAAAAAAGGTCAGGTTGAGTATTTTTAGTAGAATTAGGGAAATAAGCATCATAAATGAGCAATGGACCAATGGAAACCCTATTTGGGACCTCTATGTACTGATCTTAGCTAAACCCTAGCCTAAGGCTAGTGGGTTTAGGGGACCATCTACATGAGTCTTCCAAAGGATTAAGGGATCAATGTCAAGAAATTTTTGGTTTATATTTGTGAGTGATTGCGAGTGAGGTGAGTACCTTAGCTCTAGACCAACACCCAAGGTCAACTCTAAGGGCAAGCAGTCCAATGGGAACTCACCTTGAGCTCCTCCATATTGACCCCACCTACTAAGTGCTAGAAGTTAGGACCAATATGTAGAGCTTTAAGTTGAGTAAAGAGGAATGGTGAGGGTTCATTTTCTAGTTTTCTAGGAATAGTCAATAGGAAAGACCTATCGCTAAACCCTAGGCTACTAGAGAGTAAAACTAGACCTCAACTAAAAGTGAGGTCAATAAAAGTACAACTAAACATAAATCTAACTAACACATCACCAATCATCATCTTCTTCCTCTTCTTCTTCCATATCCAAATTCTGCTGCTGATATTGGGTAAAATCAGGGTGACTAGGAAACTAAACTGAGTGATCACCCCTCATATATCTGACCATTGTATCATCATAAGCAGCATCATATTCAAACTTTTGTCATATCAAATCATCATTGTGTACATTCCTGGCTTCCTTATTTTCCATTCTACTTTCCATTCTCAAGATACCTCCCTGTTGAATCATCATCTGCTCCATAAGTTCCTGGTTAGTAGGGGTACTAGACGTAGCACTTGAAGTAAAAGGAATATCCCTGGTCCTACTTCCAGATCTCCATCCAACATGAAACTCATAAGTCTTTATATCGGCATGCCCAATCAGTTTTAGAGGTTCAATCCTCTCAACACCCACTATATAATCAACTCGTACATATTCACATAGTGTGAAAATCAAGGCAGGGTGTACTAAATCACCAATAGTCTCCCTAAAAGCAATAGATCGAGTGTTTCTAGAAATGATAGAGTCAACATCTATTCTTCTCATCTGCTAGACATAGAAGTTCAAGATGGCTCTATTCTTTGTAACTTCACTATGATGATTTGTTGGTATCATTCATCCAAAAATAAAATAGTGTCAGGCCTTACATACTACATTTAACATAGAAAGAGGAAAGTTTACCTTAACACCATTCTTCACTTTCCAAGTTCCTCTTCCATCAATAAGAAAAGAAAAAATTTCATCCAAAGCCTCATTTATAGTAGAAAACGTTTTGTACTGGCCACTGTACACATCTTCTAACTGATAAAACTCATTAATCTTCCTTGGAGTAAACTCCACCATTTTCCTAAAAACAAACACATAGTCTTATAAAGTCTATTTAAAATTAGAATAGAACTCCATCACTGCACCAATAATATCCTCGACAGTAAAATAACAAAAATTCCCCCATTACCAAGCATTGATCAATTTTTCAAGTTCTCCGCCCAGATTTTTAAATCCTCGATCCGGAATTACTTTTTAAGCTGTAAGTAAACTATTGAAGCAAATGCTGGCCTTGTAATTGACAAACTTTTCATCATAAAAACCACTTTTCTCTTTCTTTTGCTCATTCTTGTTGCCATGTTAAATCTAAGAAAATTTGATAAAATCCAAATAAATTTTCAAAAAATTCTTAAAAATCACAATGTGGAACGTTTTAAATTTAAATCTACTAAGTAAGAGTTATTCACCAAAGGATTTTCTTAAAATATTCCAAAACATTTTCAAAATTTTGGATCTCAACAATGTAAGATAAATCCTTGGTGAAAATAAAAAATTTTGAGTGCAAATTATAGCTCTTAACCCAGAGTAGATGAAATCTGAACTTCATTTGCGTTAATATCGCCTCAAATCAGAGCAACAGCAAGCCCTAGGTGCGAAAACTAGAGTTGAAGGTGACTCAAAGGTAAAAATGGCATTTTACTGTGCAAATCGTGAATTTAAGGGGTTTGGGTAATTTTCGGGATGAGGGCGCTGTCGGCGCCCATGCCGGCGCCAGTGGCCAAAAATCCATTTTTTTATTTTTTAAAATTTCAATTATCTTTCATTTTACCCCAAAGAATATTTAGTATCTTTGAACACTAATTTTCATCTTAAAATTATTCATAAACAAATATTTCACAAACAAGACCAAACTAACTTATATATATATGAAAATACACTTATAACAAATACATTATTCTAATTACACTTTCACATCCTTAAATCAAACTAAATTATAATTCCGCATCGAAATCAAGCCGTAACATTAGAATGCTGACACAAAACTATACAGATAATCAAAGTCAATAGAGTTCTAAAGCAAAGTAAAGTGAATCAAATCCACACAATCACATTAAATACATAAGTATTTTAAAATAGTAGAGAGTCCAACTTCTTCAATTATTCTGCCTCATCTTCAACACTTTGTCCTCTTCTAATATCACCCATAGACTGGTAATGGACATACAATTTGTAGAAGGATCAGAACGGGAATCGATTGGTCAAAGTTTCATCGATCCATCCATTTTTCTTGATCATCTCCACCAATCCTGCTTCAATTGTTATAGTATGATCAAAGTTCTCTTTCACCATCCAATCTAGGTGATCAAAAAGGTAGTTAAGATTTCTTATTGCATTCATAATACTCTGAAGTTCTCTTTCTATTTTCTTCATTTTCTTCATCAAAGCTATTGAACTTCCAACTATTTGTCGCATCAATGGTGTTGAAGCATGTGATGAATGATCTAAAATAATATTTAATGCTTCATTTCCATTCCCAATATAATTTTCATCAATAGGATTCATGGGTTCCCAAGGTAATGGAACTTTCTCCCAACTTTCATATGGAACTTGAGAGTGACTGCAATGTAGGAAAGATGTGGAAGGATGCCACAGTCCATATATTGGCCCATTCTTAATAATAAACTTAACAAATTTGAAAATAATCGACCCCACATCAATGGGTTTTTCCATTTGAATGCAATAATTTAAAATGACCCTTTCACTTATAGCTATACTAATCTTCATGGTAGAGAGTAATTTTGCAGATATGAAGAAATGCCATTGTTTTGATATTGGATTAAGTAGTGAAGCAGAGAAACTAAAGTATCCCTCATCTCTGATTTCCCAATTATCATTTTCATCCATAAGAAAATTATATACATTTTGCATCATATCTCTCATTGGGATTAAATTTGTATAATGACAGATTAGAACATTTTATATCATATACAAACTATTAATTCTAGTCGGAGTAAATGGTACATCCTTACCTCGAACGAAGAATCCTTGGGTAATTCCATGTAAGTTAGCATAGAATTCCCTTACTACTGGTACAACAACTGTAGCAGTATTGTAGCATAGAACTTCCTAACGCCTGTGCACAATGATTTTCTTAATTTGTGAACTTGGATTGCTCAATCTATGATTGACAAAGCCTCTTTCCTTGATAAGTTTCTTCTTCGTGATGACTTTATCATATAATCTTTGTACGTCAAATCTCATAAACTTTCATCTATTGAAAAATCCATACCTTGAAGTATTTCTAGAATTGAAAGCCATAAAATTTGAAATTAGCAGTTTCTAGACGTCCAAGGCAGTTTTTAGACTTTTAAAAACACCTCTCGGTGGTTATTTAAGAGCAAAATCCAACAAAAGTCTGTTGAATTCATTTTGGACATGCAAAACTGCTCAGGACACCGTCGACGCTCTCGATGGCGCTGTCAGCGCCAGAGGCCAAAATTGCATCTTTTACTTTTTTGTTCAATTTGATTCCAAATTTTTCTCCAATACCAATATTTTTCTTAGTTTATGATATATAAATTTGTGTAGGATTAAAAAATATTATTATATTTTAAAATATAATTAAACTTAGTAAACAACATAGTAATATATACAGATATATAGATTTACATATGGGTTACCTCCCAAAAAGCACTTGGTTTAACGTTGTCAACTTGACGTGCCATTTGTTTAATCGTGTTGACTTAACATTAAAATTTCTTTAAATTGTGGTACGTGTCCTTCATAATAATGTTTCAATCAATGCCCATTAACTTTAAATATCGTTCCAATCTTAGGATCTTTAATAACAATAGTTTTATAATGATAGAATTTAATCATTTTAAATGGTTCTAACTATCTAGATTTCAGTTTTCCTGGAAATAATCTCAGTCTTGTACTATATAATAAAACTTCTTGTCCATGTTCAAACTTCTTCTTAATAATCTTTCGATCATTCCATATTTTCAGTTTCTCTTTATAGATTTTTGCATTTTCATATGTTTCATTTCTGATGTCCTTAAGTTCATTGAGCTGTAATAATTTTTTCTCACCAGCATCTTTTATATTAAAATTAAATTCCTTAATAGCCCAAAATGCTTTACGCACCAATTCTACTGGTAAGTGGCATGTTTTTCCAAAAATAAGTCTATGTGGGAACATTCCTATAGGATACCTATAAGCAGTTTTGTATGTCCATAATGTAGTATCTAATCTAACAGACCAATCCAATTTATAGGGATTTACAGCTTTTTCTAAAATTTGTGTTATTTCATGATTTGAAATTTCTGCTCGACCGCTGGTCTGAGGATGATGAGCAGTAGAGAATCTATGTATAATATCATATTTTGTAATTAATTTTTCGATTCTCTTATTCCTAAAATGAGATCCTCCATCAGTAATAATTGCTGTCGACATTCCGTATCTTGTTAAATTATTTTTATTTAAAACTTAGAAACACTTCGAGCATCACATTTAGCTACAACAACATCTTCAATCTATTTGTACATATAATCAATAGAAAGTAATATATATAAACTTTCAAATGAAGGCATAAATGGTCCCATAAAATCTAATCCCCACACATAAAAAATTTCTAACTTCCAATGTGTAATTTAGAGGCATTTCATTTCTTCTAGAATATTTCATACTAACTGACATCGATCACATATTTTAATATATTCATTAACATCTCTAAAAAGAGTAGGTAAATAAAATCAAGCTTGCAAAATTTTATATGCAATTCTATTTGTTCCAAAATGTCATCCAAATTCAGAATCATGACATCTTTCAATTATTTGTTAAGTTTCTACAAAAGGCACACACCTTCTAATAATTAAATCTTTACATTTTTTATAAAAATATGAGTCATCCCAAAAATAGAATTTTAAATGATATATTAATTTCCTTAATTGTTGATTCTTAATATGTGGTGGTAGAATATCTCCTACAATATAGTTTATTATATCATCATACCACTGTGTATTTATTTCATCAATATTATATAATTGTTCAATATGGAAATTTTCTAAGATTTCATTTACAAAATTAGTTAATATTTCTTTTTCTAGTCTAGAGAAATGATCATTTATTTGATTATCATTTCCCTTTCTATCAACTACCATAAAATCAAACTCTTGCAATAGAAGTATCCATCTAATCAATCTTGGTTTAACATCCTTCTTTTGCATCAAGTGTTTGATAGCATAATGATCTGTATGCACTATACATTTGGTTCCAATCAAGTAAGGTCTAAAATTATTAAAATCGTAAGCCATAGCTAATAACTCTCATTCAGTAGTAGTGTAATTAATTTGAGCATCAATTAAAGTTTTACTAGCATAATATATTACTTTAAAAACTTTGTTGTGCCTTTGTCCTAAAACAACTCCAATAGCATAATCACTAGCATTACACATTATTTTAAATGGTTTCTCCCAATCAGGTGGGAGTAATATATGTGCGGTGATTAATTTTTCTTTTAATAAATCAAGTGCTTTTAAGCATTCCTCATTAAAATCAAATTTTGTATCTTTTTCTAAAAGTTGACATAATGACTTAGTTATTTTTGAAAAATTTTTTTGTAACACTTGTAGAAACCAACATATCCTAAAAAACTTCTTACCCTTCTAACCATAGTCGGTGATGGTAATTTTTTAATAACTTGAATTTTTGCAGGATCTACTTCCATGTCATTTTCAGAAATTTTATGTCCAAGTACAATTCCTCCTACAACCATAAATTGACATTTTTCACAATTTAGTACTAGGTTAATTTTTAACATAATTCTAAAGCTTTTCCTAAATTATTTAAAAATTATTCAAGTGAAGTCCTAAATACAAAGAAATTATCCATAAATGCTTTCACTCCATGTGCAATCAAATTACTAAAAATTGATATCATACATCTTTGAAATGTCGCAGGTGCATTGCATAATCCAAAAATCATTCTATGAAAAGTAAATGTTCTATAAGGGCTTGTAAATGGTGTCTTCTCTTGATCCTCAAAGCAATTGGAATTTGATGAAAACGGTATATCCATCTTAAAAAAGTAATATTTGTTTCTAACAAATCTATCCAACATTTGGCCTAGAAAGGATAAAGGAAAGTGATCTTTCCTGGTGGTCATTTTTAATTTTCTATAGTCTATACAAATTTGCCAACCAGTAACTTGTCTTGTTTGAATTAATTCATTTTTCTCATTTACTTCAACGGTCACTCCTCCATTCTTTGGAACACAGTGAATTGGGCCCACCCAAGCACTATCTAGAATATGATATATAATTCCAGCATCTAACCATTTTAAGATTTATTTTTTAACAACTTCTTTCATTATTGGATTTAATCTCCTCTGAGGATCAACTTTAGGTTTGTATTGATCATCTTGTACAATTCAATGCATACAGATAGAAGGAATAATTCCTTTAATATGTGCTAAAATCCATCCAAAAGCCTTTTTATATCTATTTAACATTTCTATTAGTTTTTGTTCTTAAATTTCAGTTAACTCAAAAATATAATAATAGAAAATGTAGATGAATCTCTTTAAAACACATTGTCAGTGCTATTTTTGGTTGGAGGAGTGTTGCCCGTAAGAAGCTGTCGGTCAACGAAATCGAAATCCCGTCGGCCGCTTCGGAAGGATGTTTTAATTTATATATAAATTTTTAGAAGAATATGAAATCAAACTGATCTCATATTTTTCATAGTTTATATGAAAGAGTGTTGTATCTCAAATCTTGTATATATCCCGAAGGATAAACACAAGACTTGAAGATGTGGCTCGATCAAATAAATTAAGAGATATATGACGTCCGTTTGGTCTGCAAAACCTTTGTATTTGCCGAAAGGTTCCCTTATTTAATATAACGAATTAAATAAGGTTTATATTAAGCTAGGTTCATACATGCTTTCTATAGGGGCAAGCCCCTATAGTTAATTACATCTTAAATGACCAAAGTCACCTAAGAAGACTCTCGATAAAAATCAGGAAATATTATCTTCAAAGAGTTTCAAAGGGTAGGACTTTTCAATGAGAACAAATAAAGAGGTGTGAAAGGGGTTTGGTTCAAATTTGGAACATTTTGTAGAGTCCAAAGGAGAAAGAGCTGAGGGATGTCATAGATCCAGAGGAGAACCTCGGTGACTTCCCAAACTATCCTAATGTATGGCTTCATTTTTGAGGAGAAATATTTAGGTGTTTCATCCTAGCAATTTTATTAATTAGGGCTTACATTCGTGTGAAACGATCACACAAATAGCCTGGAAGATGTGAGGATTTAGGTCATGACAAACGACAACCTCAAAATTTTAAGACTAGTTAAGGATTATATTGTATAGCAGGGCTATGCAAAAGCCTAAAGATAAGGTGAGGATTTACGTTGCATAAGCAAGCAACCTCAAGGTCCTATGGCTTTGTTGTTTATATCTAAGAAAGGAAGATTGGTTTAGCCGGGGAACACAGGTTTTATTGTTGAAGATGGTCGTGCTACCCACCATGCTAGCTCTAAGCTATTTTCCATGACAAGTTTGAGTTTTCTAGTGTGTTAAGTTATGATGTCTAACCAGGTGGCCTTATGGTTAAAGTTTTTTAAATTTTATCGGGGCATGTCAAAGTTGATTATAACGACACCGGTTAGGATCTTACAGTTCCCTCGCCCCAGTACCACTATTTTCTATTGGATTCACTCAGTTCAAATGAGTTTACTAAATTGAACTTAATGAGTTCCTTAATTTTATTTAGACCATGGGAAGCCTCGTTAGCAACCATAGGTTACCTCCTCTGAGGAATCCTGATCATCCGATAGAGACATCTTAATTTAGTTGCATGCAAATTTGTGTAAGCATAAAATTATAGCATAAAATTACAAGAAAGACGATGCTGAAAGTTGTAAAAGTGTGTCTCGCGAGTCTTCTCGTTCCAGCACCTGAAACTTAAATGGCATGTTAAGGTATTTTATATGAAACAGGAAAGTAAAGCTTTGGCGACCTACCTAACCCTAGGTCATATCTTGGTGGGTCCTTATTAATTTGATTAAAGATGATATTTGTCAAGTAAAACATATTATGTTTAGAAGATTCCTCAGGTATCCAACTGATCTAGAGAATGAAGTAGGTCATAATTAGGCCTAAATGTTAATTAAGGCTAAATTTCCAAAATTACAAATTTACCCCTATGGCTTTATCACTTTATAATTCATCAAATTTAATCCAAATAACTTTTGAATTTTTATCATACCTCACTCACGGGTCAATTGAGACATCAGACGATAAAGTGTGTTTTCAAAATTTAATTTATCTATATAATTATTTTTAATGCAAAAATATGATTTTTCAAAGAAAATTCCTAATCCATTGAAAATTTTACTGGAAGTAGGCTTAGACTAGAGAAGCCTTTGAACCAAATTTCATGATTTTTTAATTTTATTTGGAAGTTTAAGAATTATTTTAAGTTCTAAAGTGTTTATTAATTATTAAATATTTTAAATGTAGAAAATTAAGTTTTATATTTTTATTAAATATCTCTAATGTCAAGGGACACAAAGAAACAAATTTCATATTTTTCTAATTTTTATTTGAATTATTTGAATTATTTTAGTAAAAAAACTCTTTTTAGCCTTTAAAAATTATTTTTAAGCGTCAAAATTCAACATCTTTATTTAGAAAATCAAGAAAAATATCCCAATTATTCCTATGTGCTTAGAATGTAATTTAGAACATTTCTATGAATTTTTTTTTTGTGATTTTTATGAATTTTTAATTATTTAAATATTTAACAATAGGCAAAAAATCAAGTTTCTATTTTAAATACCATTTTATTTTTAGAAAATACCACTGATCACAGAGAACTCAAAAACAATTTTTAAAAAATTTTTGAGTTATATTTTGATTTTTAAAAATCATTTAAGTGCCAAAATGATATTTATCTTGAAAAGTAAATTTAGGCCATCAAATGGACTCAAAATGCTTTGAAATTTTTATGGTGAGTTCTCTGACTAAATAGCAGTGGAGATCAAAAGTTAAGTCATTTAGATGTTTATGTTTCCAAAAATTAATTTTCTTTGTGTTTCAAGGTTAGTGAAAATTAAGTGCATTCTTAATGACTTAACCCATGAAATTTTTTCCAAGGGGTCCTCTGGTCATAGTGAACCTTTCAAATTTTTCTTGGAATTTTCCAATCAACATGCTTATTATCATAATTAGTTTATGCAAATAATAAACATAAACTTGAAAAATCTAGATCTCTGTCTAGGGACCTCCTCTAATTTTGAAAAGATCAGAAGATATCCACTTAGGCAGAGGCAACAACGTGTTAAAATATGAATCCATGGTGATATGCCTATATGCATGGAGAATCAAAACATTCAAATTAGTGTTTATTTAATTAAAAATAAAAAATGCATCTGTTGGCACTATTTTTGGTGTGGGGTTTGCCCGTAAGAAGCTGTCGGTCATCAAAATTGAAATCCCGTTGCCCGCTTCGGAAGGACGTTTTTTTAAAAAAAATTTAGTTTTGAAAAAGATGAGGTCAAACTGACCCCATAATTTTCATAGTTTAGATGAAAGAGCGCTTTACCTCAAATCCTGTATCTATCCCGAAGGATGAACACAAGAGTTGAGGGTGAG
>NEWO01000438.1:484623-504360 GCA_003013225.1 Phalaenopsis aphrodite | reverse complement strand
TAATTTGACTTGTGGTGTTTTAAAAGTGTTTGATTATGTTGATTTTTCTAATCCTTTTTTAACAAGTGGATTTTGAAAAGACTTAAAACTTTAAGTGATCATTATCATGATCATTTAAACATCATTTCGATCATCAAATAAGGGTGTGAAATCATTGATTTCCAATGTTATACCCCTAAATTCAAAAGTCATTTTATGCTAATGAAGTTTCCAAAATTTTGATAATCATGGGAATTATTCTTTTATCTTGTAATTTGGAAAAGTGAAGTGGGTTTCTACCAATTAAACCCATTGTTTACAAAATTATCAAATGAGTTAATTAAGATTATAAATTACCCATTTCCCATTTTAATTAAGCCTAAATGTTCATTAAGGCTAAAACATCCAAAATTACAATTTTGTCCCTAAGGGTCCAAATTTTCATAATTTTTCAAATTAAAGTCAAATGACTTTGGGATTTTTATGTAACCCTATTGATAGGTCAATTAATTCATCAGAGGAGACAATGTGAATTTTCACAATTTAATTTAATTCATATAATTATTTTCATGCAAAAATATGCATCTTCAAAGAAAATTCCAAAATATGATCAGGACAATTCCTAATAACTTGAAATTTTCATGTAAGCTAGCCCTAGATCAAAAGTCATTTGGCCAAAATTTCATAATTTTTTGAATTTTTTGTGATTTATTAAAATTAATTGAAGTTTTGGGGAATTTAATAAAAATAAAATATTTTAAGTGTTGAAAAATAGATTTTTTTTTATTTTTAGAAAATCTCTCTGAGGTTAGAGAACCTAGAGAAATTTATTTTGTATTTTATTTGATTTTTTTTTTATTTTTTTTAGAATTATTTTGTGAAAATTCCATTTTTAAACCTTAAAAAATTAATTTAAGGTTCAAAAATAGATATCTTTATTTTTGAATTCAAGAAAAATATTCTAATTTTTCCTAAGTGTTTAGGAAGTGATTTATAATATTTTTGTGATCTTTGTGATTTTTGTAATTTTTAATATTTTATTTATTTATTAAAATAATTAAAAAAAGGATTAAAAATTAGGTTTTTATTTTAAATATTATTTTATTTTTACTAAATCCCCCTAATGTCAGAGAACTCAAAAAATTAGGTTTGATAATTTTTGGAGTTATATTTTAATTTTTGAAAATTATTTAAGTGTTAAATTTGATAATGATCTTTAAAAATCAATTAAAAATATCAAATGATCTTTAAATCCTTTGAAATTTTTATGGTGAGTTCTCTAACTCATGAGCCACAGTGGAGAATAAAAATGAAGTGATTTTAATCTCTATGTACTCCAAATTAAATGTTTTAAGCAAATCAGGGTTTGCTCAAAACAGTAATGTTTTTTATTCTTAAAAATCATGAAATTATTTCCAAAGACTACTCTGGCCATAAGGAACTTACATGAATTTTTGTATAATTTTCTAACTCACATATAATTTTCTATAATTATTTGAGTAGAAAATACGTAAAAAATTAGAAAATTAAGATCTCTGTCTAGAGATCTCCTATGTCTTTGGAAAAATGCTCAAATTGTGCACCTAGACAGAGGCTACAACATATAAAAATTTAGGGTCAAGGTGATAATCCAATATGAATGGAGAATTGAAAAACCCCTAACCCAAATTCATTTTTTAAAAATAATTTATGCATCAAATTAATGTGAAAATAATTCCATATGATTCTCCTCTATTCACTGAGCAAGAGGGTTATTTTGTTTTATTTTTATCAATTTTTTTACGCAAAGATATGAATTTTTGAAGTTTAGGGGCTATTTTTTGAATTTATTCAATACCCCTATTTATTTATTCAAACCACGGGCTGACAGGATCATCGGATCCGTCGAACAGCCACACGACGCGCTTCTATTCGACACCACCTTCTGAGTCAACTGCCACGTGGCCCACCATATCGTTCAAGAGGATCATCCGGCATGATCTCTACCATCCATTCAATAGACGCGAGAATGGACGACATCTGTTCATCATCCCCGATGGCCTTAACCGAGAGCCGTCCAACTTAAAACCTTAATATCTCTCTCGTTTCTTAATGGATTTTGATGATTTTTTTTTAAATTGTTTGTCTTGAAGAGACGAAGACATCTATATGGTAAATGTACTATGAAATCAATCCATCATAAATGGAGAGCTTGCGAAGGCTCGGGAAAGTGGGTGAGGTTATACCTTTGCTCTGAGAGGTTTGGCCTCAATTAGAGATTCTTCACACTTTTGTTGGGTCCCAAAGAGCTTAGGGATGAAGCATCTGGCTTTGGTGTAAGGCCTATATATGATTTCGACCACAATCGATTTTGGGTGTTGGTTGAAAACTATGGCAGAGGCTATTTCAGAGGGGGAATTAATGGGGGTTTGGCTTCCTTCACTGTTGTGAAGGTGTAGAGCCAATTTTTTGAAGTTTAGTGTTGTGTATGTTCGGATTGAAGTTTGTCCTAGTTTCGGGCAGGAATTCAAACTCAAAATTGGATTTCTGTGGTGGAATTGGGAGAGGGAAATGGATTGTAATGTGCTAAGGGACTCTTAGAAAAGCTCTCTGAGGAGTTTGGGAGTCCTTGGTGAAAATTTTTTTTTACCACCCTATTCATGGCCGTGGGGGGGTGCATTTTATAGAAATTGGCCAAAGGAAAGCTTGGCTGGCCAATTGAGGGGTTAGCCCCACTGCTTAGGTGTTAAGCAGAGGAGCTCTCAGCTCAATTTGGGCTGAGGTGGCTTCTTGGCATGAATTTGGGTATTGGCCATGTGGGGGCTCCCGATTTTGGGCTTTAGCATGGGTTAAAGTGGTTAACCAAAGGTTGGGTCATGGTTAAAGCTTATAATGAGCAGTAAAAATGACACCATAAAGTATTGACATGTGGTATAACAAGTACTTTGATTTAACCTTCTCTTTATCCCTTTAAAAATTAAAAAAAAAATTTTACCCATGAGATAAATATCAAGCTTAATCATGGGTTGGTGGCTGGTTTTAAACTCAACTCTCGAGTCTAGGATGAGTTAAGGTAAGGCTCATTTGACCATACCAAGCTCAAATGGTTTGGATTTGGTTATAAGTCCAAGAAGGTGCATATGACCAAATCTTGTGTTTGGACTAGGTTAGACATGTCAATTGGCCCAATCAAAAATGGCATTTGGTGTAAGAGACCATTAGGAACAACTTTCATGAAGGGTGAAAGTCATTTTGAGGTCAATTGGTTAATCAATTTGGTGGATTTTTGTTTTTTGACCCATTTTAAGCATGTTGGGCTATGTTTGGGTCAAACTTGGGCTAGCCATGGGCTAAGTCCAAATTAATTGTTGTGTTTGGTGTAAAACATCATGATGAACAACTTTCATGAAGGATGAAAGTCATTTTGAAATCAATTTAGTAGTGAATTTAGTGGATTTTGATGAAATTTGGATTTAGACATAAATTAGGCATATGGAGCTAATTTGGGTCAAACTTGAGCTAGCTTTGGACTAAGCTCAAATTGATTGTTGTGTTTGGTCACAAATGACCTCACAAACAATTTTCAACAAAAATTGGATGCCAATTTGAGGTTTAGGGCATTCAATTGTTGAGATTTGGGGTGTTAGCTAATATTGGGGCTAATTTGGGGTTTTGGATTTAAACCAAATTGGATGATCAAAAGGTTTTACCAATGTAAATTTATGGTCACATTTGATGTAAAATATTGTTATGAAGAAAATACAACATTTCTTTGGGTTGATTGGCATGGTTATTAGTCCAATTGATGTGATTTGGTTATTCAACCAAAATTGGGATCCCGGGGGCAGTTAGGTAACTTGGGGGTGTCTGGGGCAAAAGACCCAGGATGAGCATTTCAAGTAGAATTGGATAGATATCCATTCTAAATGAACCATGGATCAATGAAATCCCCATTTTGGGTCCTTATGTATTGGTCTTAGCCAGGGTATTGTGAGGGTATGGTGAGGGTATGGTGAGGGTATTGTGAGGGTATTGTATACCTTAGCTCCAAACCAACACCCAGGGTCAATCCTAAGGCCAAGTAGCTCAATAGGGACTCTCCTTGAGTTCCCTCATAATGATCTTACCTACTAAGTGCTAGAGGTTAGGACCAATATGTGGAACTTCAAGTTGAGTAAAGAGAAGAGTTTTGAGTTTCTAATGGTGAGGGTACCTTTTCTAGTTTTCTAAGACTAGTCAGTAAGAAAGTCCTATGGCTAGACCTAGGCTACTAAAGAAGTTTCTAGACCTCAACCAAAAGTGAGGTCAATAGCATCACATGGACTTAAAATTATTTCCACATTATTCTCCTCTGTTCACTGAGCATGAGGGTGATTTTATCTTATTTTTATGATTTTTCTACACCAAGATATGAATTTTTAAAGTTAAGGATATTTGTTTATATAAGAAAATCCCTAATTTTTCATTTAAAAGCGTAGCGCTGATTGTATCCTCGACAGCTTTGAAGACACACATGGCACACACTGGTTGGACTCCGCCATCCATGTAGTCACTGACTCAGCCCGCGTTTCATGTAAGGAAGCGCTGTCCGGCTCGATCTCCTCCACCCATCCGATACACGTGTGATTGGATGACTCCCCATCATCGTCCATGATAGAGTGATCTCGTGACCGTCCACACTAAAACCCTAAGATCTTGGCCTAGACTCAACCAAATCACTTCAGGTTTGATCTTATCGACTCGTCTAAGTGACACAAACATATACATACAGTAATCATGCAATTAAATCAAGCCTAATCAAATGGAGAATCAAAATAGGCTCGAGAGGAAGAGGAGATCAATACCTTGGCTCTGAGAAGTGAAGCTTAGTTCAGAGGTGCTCGACACGTTCGTTGGGGTCCAAGGAGGCTAGGGATTAAGCCTTTGGCTGTGGTGGAAAGCCTAGGTAGGAATTTGACCAAGCCCAATTTCAGTTGTTGGTCTAGAGGTATGCTAGAGTCTCTATGGAAGGGGAATTTGATGGGGCTTATCCTTCTCTCACTGTGGTGAAGGTGTGGGTGAGTTTAATTTGATTTTTGTGGAGTATAGGAGTGTAATGAGCTCTGTCTTGGTTTTAGACAGAGATTTAAGCTTAAAATTTGGCTCTAGCAAGGGGATTTAAGGCAATGTGGTGGTTGGATTGCACTAAGGAGGTCTCAAAGAGGCTTTGGTATCAATTTCGGGAAGTCTCTTAGAGGAAATTTCAGTACACCTCCTATGGCCTTGGAGGTGAGTTCTTATACAAATAGCAAAGGGGTGGCTCTCAGGGCCAATGTTTGGGTGTATTGTGATGCTTAGGGTGAGGGCAGAGAAGCTCTATCATTTGATTTGAGTGAGGTGGCTACTAAGTTTAATTTAAGTGAAATTCAAGAGGGGGTGGCCTTTGGTTTTGATTTTCCTGCGACTAGGCCAGCCGACCATGGTAGGGGGAGGTGGCTAGGAGCCCAGCAAACCCAAGGGAATATGCCATAGCAATTTATTTCAATGAGGTATTGTTCTGGCAAAGATATCTTAAGCCTAAGCAAAAATTGAAATCAAATCACTTAATTTGAGGGACCCTTGGTCCATCGCTCTTCTAGCTTGGGTTAGATGGTTTTTGGCTCAGTCTTGGGGTCCAACTAATGGCTGTGGTGGAGTTAATTGATGACTTTAAGGGGGTTATGCTACATTTAGTGCAGATGTCCAAGTGGGTGAAAATGACCAAAAAATGGGTTTGGGCTAGGCTAGCCATGTAAATTATCCTAATTAATTATTGCATTTGGTTTAGGTGATTGTAAGGAACAATTTTGGTGAAGGATGGAAATGGTTTTGAGTTCAATTGGAGGGTCAATTTGAAGGATTTTGGAGGTTTGGTCAATTTGGGCATCTTGGGCTAGACTTCGGTCTAGATTAGGCTAGGCTGGGCTAAGTCCAAATTGATTACTGAAAATGTTCCATAGAAATGCCATGAAGATTTTTCAACATGAATTGGGTGCCATATTTTGGGTTAAGACAATTAATTTGGTGAAATTTGGGGACATAGTCAATTTGAGCAAAATTTGAGGCTTTTTTGGATTTAGGTTGAAATTAAGTGAAATTGAGGTTTCACCAAGGCCATTTGAAGGTCAAGTTTGATGTTTAAGAATGTTATGAATAGTTTACAACATAAATTGTGGCTAATTGAGTGGACTATGGATTCAATTTGGTGAGATTAGGGCATGTGCCCAAAATTGGGGCTTTGATCTAAATCAAAATTAGACTCAAATGATGGACAAATTGGGCTTGGATTCAGTCTAGATTGTTCATATAAAGGGTGAATTTGAGTTTAGAATTGAAATTGGGGGAAATTGAGACCGATTTGATAGACATTTATGGTAGATTTGGGAAAAAATGGGTCTTTAAAAGGTAATTTGGGAGTTTTGGTGAAAGATGGTCATATTGGCCAAATTGGGTCATGTGGTAGTTGAGGAAAATGAAATTGGAAATATTTGGGAGGTTTTGGGAGTTCTTGAGATTTTTTTTGGAATTTTTGGAATTTTGGGCTAAGGAGGGGTATTTTGGTAATTTGGCAAATTTTGGTGATTTTGGGTAGTTTAGGTGCATTCAAGGTGTTTGAAATGATTTTTAAACCAATTTGGAAAATTTTGGCCAAATTTAGGGTCCCAAGGGTATCTAGGTAATTTGGGGGAGTTTAGGGGCAAAAGGCTAGGTTGGGTATCTTGGTAGAGTTGGAGTGCCAACCACCATCAATTTTCCATGGACCAATGAAAACCCCATTTTGGGTCCTCAATGTAGTGGTCTTAGCTAAACCCTAGCCTAGGGCTAGTGGGTTTAGGGGACCTCCTACATGAGTCTCCCAAAAGTATCATGGGACCAAAGCCTAGAAGTTTATGTTTAGGATTGTGAGTGATTGTGAGTGCAAGTATGTACCTTAAGACCTAGACCAACACCCAGGGACATCCCTAAGGTCTAGCAGTCCTAAGGGTGACTCATCTTGAGTTCCCCCTTAGTGACCCCATTAACTAAGTGCTGGAGGTTTGGACAATATGAGGTATCTCGAGTTGAGTAGAGAAGAGTTTGGAATTTCTAATGGCTAGGGTTCCTTTTCTAATTTTCTAAGAATAGTCAATAGGAAAATCTTATGGCTAGACCTTAGGCTACTAAAAGGGAAAAACTAAACCTCAACCAAAAGTGATGTTAACACATATTTTAAGTAGGTAGGTAATACTTTCCTAAAATTCAACAACCTGCAAGAAAACATAAAAATACCTTCCATTAAAGTGCAATGTCACCAAAAAAGAGTATAAAATATGGGTCTAAAAATGCATATATTATTAGTGTATCAAGTAACAATCCCTATTCTAACAATTTCAACCTTGGATGGAAAAATCACTCTAATTTTAGTTGGAATAATTATAACAATTCAATGAACCCCTCAAAAAATTTAAATAATCAAAGAAATCATAATTATCGACCTTATTATCCTTCTAGATTTAACTAAAAAACTAACCCACAAGTAAAGGAAAAGAAGTCGACAATGGAAGAGGTAATGTTTAATATGGGAAATCAATTACAAAATCAAGGGGCTGCTATTAGAAATAATGAAAATCAATTAGGATATTTTGCTACTGCTCTTAGTAACAAACCTTCAGGAAATCTTCCGAGTACTGAGAAAGTTAATCCAAAAGATCAAAATAAGAAGCAAATTAAATATATTCAATTACGAAGTTGAAAAGAAGTTGAGATAAGAATACAAAGAGAAACTAAAGTTGATGAGGAGAAGGAAGTGATGGAAATCGTAATGAAAATTGACAAACACAAGTTCCCTTAGAAAAACCATAACCTCCATTTCCTCAAGAATTAAACTAGAAGAATAAAGACAAACAATTTACAAAATTTTTAGAAATCCTTATAAAGTTAACGAAAAACATTTCTTTCATTGAGGCTTTCGAATAAATGCCAAGTTATGTGAAATTTATGAAAGATACACTAAAGAAGAAAATGAATTTTGTAGATCATGAGACTGTTGCACTTAGTGAAGAGTGTAGCTCTATTATTAAAAAAAAACTTCCTAAAAAGTTAAAAGATCCTGGTATTTTTACTATTCCATTTGCAGTTGGTGAAAAGTTTTATGGAAAAGCCTTATATAATTTAGGAGCGAGTATCAATCTTATGTCTCTATCAATTTTTAAACGTTTAGATTTAAGAGAGATTTCCCCGACTACTGTAACTCTTAAGTTAGCTGATCGATTAATAACCAATCTTAAAGGAGTTATAGAAGTTGTACTAGTAAAAGTGGATAAATTTATCTTTCGTGTAGATTTTATAGTATTAGATATGGAGGAAGATAAGGAGATTCCTATTATTTCTGGGTGACCATTTCTTGTAACAGGGAGAACTGTGATAGATGTGCAAAAAGGAGAATTAATAATGAGATTTAAAGATCAAGAAGTAACATTTAATATTGCAAAAGTTATGAAATATCCTACAATATAAAAAGACAATGAATGTTTTAAAATCGAAGTTACTGATTTTCGAAGTAATGAGCAATTTAAGAAAGAGTTTGATGAAAATTTAAGGCAAGAAGAATTTAGTGAGAATGGAGATCAAATAAAAGAGGAAAACTTAGATTATATTCAAAACAAATTTGAAACTCAAGATTTTTTGGAAAATGATAATAAAAATCCTATTGCTTCAAGTATTAAACCACCTGAACTTGAACTGAAAGTATTACCTACCTACTTAAAATATGTGTGTTAACCTCATTTTTGGTTGAGGTTTAGTTTTTCCCTTTTAGTAGCCTAAGGTCTAGCCATAAGATTTTCCTATTGACTATTCTTACAAAAATATATATGGAACCCTCACCACTAGAAATTCCAAACTCTGGTCTACTCAACTTTAAGTTTTACATATTGGTCATAACCTCTAGCACTTAATAGGTAGGGTCACTATGGGGGAAACTCAAGATGAGTCACCCTTAGAACTGTTGAACCTTAAGATTAACCCTGGATATTGGGCTAGGGCTAATTTACTCACTACACTCATCTACACTCACAATCACTAACTAACCAAAACCCAGAACGTCTAAGCCTAGATCCCTTGATTTTTTGGGATACTCATGTAGATGGTCCCCTAAACCTACTAGCCCTAGGGCTATGGTTTGGCTAAGACCACTATGTAGAGGACCCAAAATGGGTTTTCCATTGGTCCATGGCTTGATGGTGATGGTTGGTACATCAACTCAACCAAAATACCCATCCTGTCCTTTTACCCCTAAAACACCCCCAAATTACCAAAATACCCTCCATAGCTCAAAATCCCAAAAATTCTAAAAATTCTTAGAAATTCCCAATAAATCCCAAATATTCCTAATTTCATTTCTCTCAACTAACACATGACCCAATTTGGCCAATTTAACCACATTTAACCAAAATCCCCAAATGCCCTTTAAAGACCCAAATTTCCCCAAATTCAACTCAAATGTCCATCAATTTGATCTCAATTGACCCCAATTCCAATCCTAAACTCAAATTAACTTTTGATATGACCAAAATAAACTAAATCCAAGCTCAATTAAACCCTGATTTGAGCCCAGTTTTGAGTTAGATTAAAGCTCCAATTTTGACCATATGACGTAATCTCTCCAAATTGAACCCATAGCCTAGTCAATCGACCCCAATTGATGTTGCAAAATTTTAATAACATTCCTATACATCAAAATCAACCATCAATTGACCTTGGTGAAGCCTCATATCCATTTGATTTTGGCTTAAATCCAAAATTCCCAAATTTAGCCCTATTTTGGCTAAGTCCCCAAATTTCACCCAATTGATTGCCTTAACCTCAAAATTGGCATCCAATTCATGTTGAAAAGTCTTCATGAGTTCTCTATTGAAAATTTACAACAATCAATTTGGACTTAGCCCAAGGCTAATCCAAGTTAGATCCAAACCTAGCCCAACATAACCAAAATGATAAAGGTTGAAAAATCCTTTAAATTGACCCTTCAATTGAACTCAAAACCATTTACGTTCTTCACCAAAGTTGTTCCTTATGATCATCTACTCCAAATACAGCAATTAATTGGGCCAATTGACATGGCTAACCTAGCCCAAATGCAAGTTTTCTTAGAGAGGCCTCTCCAAACCTCACACAAAGCTTCCTTAAGATCCCCTCAGTGCATTCCAATCATTTTCCCTCACAAATTCCCATTGTCGGAGCTCAATTTTGAGCTTGAAACCTTGACGGAAACCAAGACAGAACCCAATACATCTCCACACTCAACCAAACTTCAATTGCTTGTGCCCACATCTTCACAACAGCAAGAAAAGACAAAGCCCCATCAAATTACCCCCTGAAAGAGCCTCCACCATAGTTCTGGACCAACACCTGAAATCGAGCTTGATCGAATTCAAAACTAGGCCTTACACCAAGACCAGGGACTCAATCCCTAGCCTCCTTGGACCCCAACAAATGTGCCGAGCACCTCTGATTGAAGCCTCCCTTCCCAGAGCAAAGGTATAAAACTTCTCCTCCTCCTGAGCTTATTTTGACTCTTCGTCTACTTAGGCTTGATTTCATGGTACATTAACCATATAGATATGTTCATCTCACTTAGACAAGTCCATAGGATCAAATTCATGGTGATTTGGTTGAGTCTAGGTTGAGATCGTAGGGTTTTAGTGTGGATGGTCACGAGATCGTTCTATCGGGGACGATGACGGGGAGCCTTCCAATCGTGTGTGTATCACATAGAAGGAGGAGATCGAGCCGGACAGCACTTAGAGAAATAAACTGCGGGCCAAGTCAGCAGCTATGTGGACGGCGACGTCCAACCAGAGCGTGCCACACATGCCTTCGAAGCTGCCAAGGATCTAGTCAGCACGCGCTGTTTAAATAAATAAATAGGGCTTTCCTTATTTATTTAAATACTCCTAACTTAGAAAATTCATAACTTTGCATAGAAAAATTACAAAAATAAAATTAAAATACCCCCTTGCTCAGTGAACAGAGGAGAATAATGTGAAAAAAATTTCAAGACCATGTTATGCATATTTTATTTTTAATTAATTAAACACTATTTTGAATCATTTGATTCTCCATGCATATTGATACATCACCTTGGCTTAAAACTTTGGCATGTTACAACCTCTATTAAGAAAAATATCCTCTTATTTTTCCAAAGTCAGAGGAGGTTCCTATAGAAAGATCCATATTTTTCAAGTTATTCCACATTATTTCCTTAAAATAATCATGGAAGTTAGCAAATTGATTAGAAAATCCTAAGAAAATTTTGGAAGGTCTACCATGAATAGAGAAGCCTTTGGAAATAATTTCATGGATCAAGTCATTTAAAATGCACTTATATTGTACAAACACTAAATCACCAAAATAATTAATTTTGGAAAATATAAACATTTAAATGACTTGATTTTTGATCTCCACTGTGATTTATGATCTAGAAAACTTATCATAAAAAATTCAAAATATTTTGAGTTCATTTGACAACTTAAGTTGATTTTTAAAGATAAATACCACTTTTGGTATTTAAATGATTTTTAAAAATCCAAATATAACTCAAAAAATTATAAAATTTAGTTTTTAAGTTCTCTGTGATCAGGGGTATTTTTTTAAAAATAAAATGATATTTAAAATAAAAAACTTGATTTTTAGCCAATTTTAAATATTTAAACAATTAAAAATCCATAGAAATCCCAAAAATAATAAAACTCATATAAATGTTCTAAATTGCTTTCTAATCACTTAGGAGCAATTAGAATATTTTTCCTGATTTTCTAAATAAGTATATTGAATTTCAAAGCTTAAAAATAATTTTTTAAAAGCTAAAAATGAGTTTTCACTAAAATAATTCTAATAAATCAAAGGAAAATTAAAAAATTATAAAATTTACTCGTCTGATTTCTCTAACCTTAAAGAGATTTTTCAAAATTATAAAACTTAATTTTCACCACCTAAAATATTTTATTTTTATCAAAATAACCTAGAACTTGAAATAGTTCTACTAAATCATAGAGAATTCAATAAATCATGAAATTTGATCTAAAGGCTTATCTAGTCTAGTACTACCTCCAGTAAAAAATTCACAGAATTAGCATTTACATTGGTAAAGTTAGGAATTTTCTTTGTAAAATCTTATTTTTGCATTAAAATAATTATATAAATTAAATTAAATTCTGAAAAATCACATTTTCTCCTCTGATGTCTCAATTGACCCATGAATGAGGTAGGATAATAATTTTAAAGTCATTTAAATTGAATTTGACAAATTATGGAGTGTTAGAGCCTTAGGGGCAAATGCGTAATTTTGGAAATTTAGCCTTAATTAACATTTAGGCTTAAGTCAAGGAGGGGATGGGTAACCTCTAATCTTATTCAATTCATTTGATTTTTGAAACACAAAGGGGTTAATTGGTAGAAACCAATCTCACTTTCTTAATTAAGACTAATAAATTTCTAAATTATTAAAATTTGGAAGTTTATTAAAATTAAATGATCCTCGACTTCAGGGTATGACTTTTGAAGCCAATAATTGATCAATTTAATGCCCCTTATTTTGATTTTCAAATAAAATCCAAATCATGAATCATGACCACTTAAAGCTTAACCTTTTCAAGACTAATTAAGACACTCACCTAGGTCTTATGGGCTTAGTGGTGATTTAGGCTGAATAAAAAAATTGATTAAACAAGGATTAGAGAAAAAAACAAACATCATTGAAACACCACTAAGCCCAATTAGGATTAAAAATTTGGCTAAGTGTTCAAATTACACTAACTTGCCCCTTTAAGGGTCTTCACCCACATAATTCTTAAATTGAATCACAAGTGATAATTACCCTTTTCTTAGGGATAATTAAGACATCAGTGCTCACTGAGTAATAAGGGTATTTACAGGATGAATCATTAAGCAACATAATAAGTTTAAATTAACTCGAGGCTTTTCGCCAGTTGGTGAGAGGGAGGGATGGACCAGCTTCACCCTCCTAACTTGTTGGATACCTCAGAGGCCTATTAAACTTAATATTCTTCGCTCAATGAAATCATCGTTAATTAAACTTTTAAGGACTCACCAAGATATGACATAGGGTTAGGAAAATTACCAAAATTTTACCTTTATTGCTCTTCATCAACTTCCTTAACATGCATTTTAAGTTTCTGGTGTTGGAACGAGAAGACTCGTCAGGTATACTTTTACAGTTTTCAGCGTTGTCTTTCTTGTACTTTCATAATGTACTTTTATACCTGCAAATTTGAATGCTAAACAACGATGTCACCCTGCATGAAACTAAAACCATCAGGATAGCCACATAACCATAACCAAAACTAAAACTAAAATCAACCAAGATAAAATTCACTGCCACAACATTCAAAATGTAAAACAACTCAAAATTTAATCATAAACATCACATAAAACTACAATTGCGACTAAATTAAGACGTCTTGATTGGATGATCAGGAATCCCTCGGAGGAGGTAACCTACGGTTGCTAACGAGGCTTCCCACGGTTTAAATGAAATTATGGAACTCATTAAGTTGAAGTTTAGTAAGTTCATTTGGACTAAGTGAATCCAATAGAAAATAGTGGTGCTGGAATGAGGGAACCATAGGATCATAACCGGTGTCGCTCTAATCAGCTTTAATATGCCCTCATAAAATTTAAAGAAGTTCAACCATAGGGCCACCTGATTTGATATTACAACTTGACACATTAGATAACTCAAACTTGTCGCGGCAAGGAGCTTGGAGCTAGCATGGTGGGCAGCACGACCATCTTCAACAACAAAACCTATCTTCCCCAGCTAAACCAATCTTCCTTAGACTTAAACAACAAAGCCATAGGACTTCGAGGTTGCTTGCTTGTGCAACGTAAATCCTCACCTTATCTTTAGGCCTTTGCATAGCCCTGCTATATAATATAAGCTTTAACTCGCTTAGGATTCCGAGGTTGTCGTTTGTCATGACCTAAATCCTCACATCTTCCAGGCTATTTCTGTGATTATTCCACGCGAATGTAAGCCCTAACTAATAAAATTGGCAGGATGAAACACCCAAATATTTTTCCTCAAAATTGAAGCCAAACATTAGGATAGCTTGGGAAGTCACCGAGATTCTCCTTTGAATCCATGACATCCCCTAGTTCTTCTTCCTTTGGATTCTATAATAAAATGTTCCAAATTTGAACCAATCCCCTTTCACACCTCTACGTCTGATTTTGTTGAAGAGTCCTACCCTTTGAAATTCCTTGAAGATAATATTTCTTGATTTTAATCGAGAGTCTTCTTAGGTGGCTTTGGTCATTTAAGATGTAATTAACTATAGGGGCTTGCCCTTATAGGAAGCATGTCCGAACTCTGCTTAATATAAACCCTATTTAATCCTTTATATTAACAAGGGAAACTTGTCAGCAAATATAAAGGTTTCACAGACTAAAGAGACGTCATAGTTTCCTTAGTTTATTTTATCGAGCCTCATCCTCAAGTCTTGTCTTTATCCTTCGGGATGGATACAGGATTTGAGGTACATTGCTCTTTCATTTTAAATTATGAAAAATATGGGGTCAGTTTGATTTCATACTTTAACGTCCTTCTAAAGCGGGCGACGGAATTTTGATTCTGGTGATCGACAGCTTCTTACGGGCAACTCCCCTCCAGCCAAAAATAACACCGACAGCTTCTGGCGACTGCACTGGGGACATGTTTTTCTCTCCATACAAATCAAGAAATATTATTTTCACACATCGGTAATATGTCAATGTCCCTCTTGGGCCAGATTACCCTTCTTCCATTGACATACTTTACCCATTTCTATCTTGGGAAAGTACAACTAACTCTTTGGACTTCAAGACTAGCTATTCAACCATCATTGAACAGAGGGATTCAGAAGGCCATTAAGGACTCTTTAAATTTTCATGTGGGGTCGGATCCCTAATAGGTGTGTCGGTGGACTAATCCCACCTAGGCATTCTTTGCCACTAATTGGGTCCCGCACTAGGACCTAATTTTTCACCTCTAAATTTGATTTGCTATTCCGCAAATTAAACCAAATTTTATTGTGTTGCGCACACTTTGAAACTTTTTGCGTTAATTAAATTTTACACCTTTTTAAAGAAAGATGTTAAAAAAACCCATAAATTAAGACCCGCCCGGTCTACAAATCAACCTCTATTTTTCAGTGTTTGCACTAAAAATTACGAGGTTTTTGGCCATATAGCTAACCTTAAAACTTTTTGTCTTAAAGCCCATTACGATGACCTACACATCACTGACCTTTTCCTGCAAACTGCCAACAGACCGCAGTGCCCGTAACGTCGCTCCCACCATCAAGTTTGGAGCTTGATATAAAGATCTCGAGCTTATCCTCGGAAAGCCCCATTCGTAGTGATGAAGATCGCTGCTTCAGAAATGCTAGAACCGTCCGCAGAATTCAGTTTGAACTGCCTTCAGGACTTTTTTGCCTGCAAGAAGGCTAAAGCAACTGCCATCAAACCTGCTATCCTTGTTGCTACTAAGGGGAAAGAGGTGATGGCCGTTGAAGATCCGACTGAAGGGTTAACTATCCCACCACCCGTATTTGAGATCGGGTCGAGCTCAAGGACTGTACCACTGACTCAAACTCAAAGGAGGAACCGCAATTGAAGAATTCGAAGGACCGTCAAAGCCCAGACTCCTGAGAACACACCTATTAAGGAGGATCCTCATCAACTTGAAAAGGTACTACCATAAATTTATCCACTCTTATGAAGGAGTAGATTCCATCCTCTGACGGATACTGATGGATATGAGAGTATCCGAAGGATTGCTGCCGCATTACCATTACTTCGTGGACATAGTGAGGAAGGAAAGAAATTCATTCCCATCACCCGAGTTAGTGCAATTTTTAGAAGACTTGCTACTAAAGAAGGATGTTCTATTAGTGAATTACTTAAGCTAGTGGGACATACAATTTCCCCTCGTATGAAAAAGGAAATTTTGAAGGATGTTAAGTCCGTTAGAAAGTCTCACAAGTCAACCGAAAGTCACCTACCCGTATTCCCGTCTGGTTTCGTTTGGGAAACCAAGTTGATACTACTATAGTCACCATCGATCATACCACCACTAGGACCGCAGGACGCCGACCGTCTAAGTAGAGACTAGGTTCGAGAAGCTTACCCGTCATTCCTGCAACCACTGAGAGAAAGGCAAGATAGTTACCAAACACTGTAGCCAATCTACATCATGGGGAGCATACTTTCCCTCGACATACCAATGTCTCTACTAATACATCCTGTCATGAGACATCATCATCAAAAAATAAGAGGGTATGGGTACCCAAGGTCGCTGCACTGATACAGTTCAGTGAGCCTAATGGACAAGAAGTAAAACCAGTGCCTGCAATATCTGACATCATTGCGACAATAGCTAGCGAGATGAAGGAACAAGTAAAAGATATCCACCAAGGTCCTCTAGATCTAAAGGCAGTCAAGGAATCAATAATTGAGGAAACGGTTGAGAAACTTAGGATTGAGATTTCCGAGTTAGCTCGAGAGCATAGAGTTTCCGTCAATAACGAAAATGAAGACTTTGATTACAGTGATTACTTGGAGGAGGATTTGATGGATGTCCATGTAATCTAAACTAGAGCTACCACATCTGCGTGCGAGGCTCAACCCCCCACCGAAGAGAATGCCAAAGATGAATTGCGTAGTGTTATCCTCCTAAGGGATGAGCAAGTCAGTCTACTGGAGAAAAGAATAGAAGAGATGATTGCAGTTATGACACCCATGGCCACCATTCAGGGGCAATCACAAGCACCAAGATTGGCTTCTCCAGAGATTAATCAGCCAGAAATCATACAAATCACAGATGAAAGAACAGAGGCTACTTCAACAGAAAAAGATGAACAACCAAAGAAAGATTCTCCATCGGGCGCCATGCCAGAGAAGGAATTCAAGCAAATGTCTGAACCAGTGCGGGATGCCTTAGCCCAATCCAAGGGCGGTGCATCAATTTTGAAGGGTAGACCTTACCCGGAGGAGTTTGATACCGTGCCTTTCCCCAAGGGTTTTGTGACCCCAAACTTCAAGATATTTGATGGGATTGGAAATCCTAGACAGCATATAGCAGATTTCTGAGCCAGTTGTGGCAACACGAGGAATAACGAAGCTCTACTCTTCCAGCAGTTCATCAACAGCTTCTCAGGGATTGCTTTCGACTAGGGCTGTCAAAAAAGCTCGTTGTTCGTGAATAGTTTGTGTTCGGTTTGTCAATGAGTTCGTGTTCCATTCGTTCGATAAGTAAATGAGACGAACGTGAACAAACTCTTTTCGTTCAGTTAGTTAAACGAACCAAACACGAACAGTGATGTGTTTGTTCGTGTTTGAATCGTTATTGTTCAAAATATAAAATAATTTAAAATAATTATATATAAATAAATTTATGATTTTTAAAAAAATTAAATTTTATAAATTATAATATATATAATAAATTAATAATAGTAATATACTAATATACTATATCAACAATATACTAAAATAGATATTATATATTTATATATTATATGTTATATAATTAATATAATATATTATTTATATATATTAATATTAGGGATGTCTAACTGGCTCGTCGTTCATGAACAGCTCGTGTTCGACTAGTTTGTTAAGAAACGAACACGAACAGTGACTTCACGAACAATTTCAAACACGAGCTTAATTCAAACAAACTAAATTTTAAACGAACCAAACATGAACACAAGTTCTATTCATTCGTGTTCAGTTCGTTTACACCCCTACTTTTGACTGGTACGCTGACTTGCCCAACGAGCCAGTTAAAACATTTTCTGAGTTGGTATAGTTATTTATGAAAAGATTTGTCATGGCACAACATCATGTGTCTATTAGAGAGCTCATGATGGAGAAGCAGAAGCCCAATGAAACCTTGGCAGACTATATTTTGAGGTGGAGAAACCTTAGCATGAAATGTAAACCTCAGCTAAAGGAACATCAACCAATTGAGATTATACTCAAAAGCATTCATGGGCCAGTAGCATTCATGCTTAATGGTCTCACCATCAAATTCTTCGAGAAGCTACTCAGTAAAGCCAACAATCTTCAAAAAGAAATGAAGCATGTGGAGCCACATGAAAAGGCTAAGGTGACCTGAGTCTTTGAAAAGAAATCAGGAGTAGTCGCGACTGTCGACAAAGGAAAGCAGCCGATAAAGCAATATACAGAAGAGCATCGCCAGTCTTTGTCATAGTACTCTCAGAAACAGAGCAGCCAATCCAACCAACGACCATCTCATGAGGGATCACCTCGAACAACGAATACAAGAATATCCCTATCAGAGAAACAGAAAGTTGTATTTTCGTTCAAAGATGAAGCTGTACCTAAAATATTCAAAAGCTTGATGAAGAAACCAAAATTCAAACTACCTGATCCAAAGAAACTCGAAGAGGTGGATAAGAAGAATGAACGAAACTATTGCTCATACCACCGGTTGCTTGGACACAATATAAACAAGTGCTTCATCTTTAAAGACTAGCTCGAGAAGAACCTCAAGGAAGAGAATATAACAATCCGGAAGTAGTATTTGAGAGAACCTAAAAAAGGTTCCATAAACATGGTTTCAGCTATGTCAATCTCCCCAATTGATCAATATGTCGGAACAGGTGGATGGAGTACAACTTGGGATGAACTCAAGAGGGTCCTTAATCACATACAGGGTTCATCAAAACAAGCTTCTATGAACACCGAAGAAGAATGGAAGGTCTAGAGTAGGTCGTCCAAAAAGATACTGAAAAAAATACAGTCTTCATCAAAACAAGCCTCCATTCAGAGTCTGCAGCTTACCGAGCCTGAGATGCAGGTTTCACCAGAAAATCCATCATCGTCAAGGACAAAGAGCAGGAAGAAGAAAAGCATCATTGCCAAGATTGATAACACGGGGGGTAGGATAGGGGCCGCCTCGACTAGATTGGTTGTCTCGGATTTGGGGAAGAAAATCCTCGAAACCTTGACTTTGTATGATTTTCTTTTTGTCCCTCTAGGGTCTTATGAATATATTGATTATGATTTCGACTACGTTTTAACTATTTCTGGTAATAACTTGACTGATTATGACCGGTCTAGCTATGATCTCGATCCCTAAAATGATCCTCAAATTGTACTCAAGTCTGATGAACTCGTTGTCAAGGCCAAAGAAGAACTCAATGATATCGCTTACGACAACACCGATAACAAAAAACCAACTCTCGAGCATCATGGTAAACCGCTCGCCATCAACTTAGATCTTTCCAACGAGGAGGAAAAGACACCAAAAGATTCAACAATTATATCTCAAGAAGTAGAAATCACAGAAGTCAACTTAAGGAGCATAAAAGTGTTACCACCAAGAACAGCTCCAACAGACAATGGAAAACAGATAATGACTCGAGAAGAGATACCCCCACCTCCGCCAGTGGAAGAACCAATTAATGAAGATAAAATCGGAGGATCATACAAAGTAGAATACAACATACTAGCTCATCTTAGGAAGTTACCTGCCCCATTAAGCATATACGACGCTCTGATCCTGTCAAAGGAGATGAGACAATCTCTGGTTACAGCTTTGCTTGATCTAGAAATTTTCTTAGCTCAGTTGGCTAGCACATCCTCAAATGAAGTTTGCTCGTTGAGAGAACAATCATGGGTAACTTTCACAGATGAAGACTTGCTGCTCAGTACCGCCGACCACAACCGTCCACTCTACATCTCCGTCAACATCAG
>NEWO01000438.1:457865-476151 GCA_003013225.1 Phalaenopsis aphrodite | reverse complement strand
ATTTCTGATTCATTACATTCGAGGTCGGTCCTTACATTTAGACACCCTCTTTTGAGGATTGACCTACATTTCAATTCACATTCCCGAATCAGTCCTACACTTCTGAATCATTACATTCAAGGTCGATCCTTACATTCCGACACCCTCTTTTGAGAATTGACCTACATTTCAATTCTCATTTCCAAATCAGTCATACATTTTTGATTCATTAAATTTGAGGCCGGTCCTTACATTCTGACACTTTCTTTTGAGAATTGACCTACATTTCAATTCTCATTTCCGAATCAGCCCTACATTTCTTATTCATTACATTAGAGGTCGGTCCTTACACTCTGACTCTCTCTCTCTTTTTGAATTGATATCTGAATTTCAATTCCCACCTCGGGGTCAACACTTACACTCTGACTTCCATCCTTTGGAAACCTTTGAAATTTCATAACTCAAAGTCCACTCTCTAATCCCCAGTGAGAGTCCCTACTTCTTAACTTGATTAAACACACGCCTGCTAATTCCCCGGCAGAAACAAATCGCACACACGACCCTACACATATTTTTGGGTCCGTTGACTTAGAGGTTGTATTGGTTTTTTTATCTTGTCGATCAACGCCAATATGCGCGGTGTGCTTGCCCAACACACCACCTCTATTAGAGGTCCATTTGTTGACCTCACTTTTGGTTGAGGTTTAGTTTTTCCCTTTTAGTAGTCTAAGGTCTAGCCATAGGATTTTCCTATTGACTATTTATAGAAAACTAGATATGAAACCCTCACCACTAGAAATTCCAATCTCTGCTCTACTCAACTTGAAGTTTCACATATTAGTCCTAACCTGTAGCACTTAGTAGGTAGGGTCACTATGGGGGAAACTCAAGATGTCTCACCCTTAGGACTGTTGAACCTTAAGATTAACCCTGGGTTTTGGGCTAGGGCTAATTCACTCACTACACTCATCTACACTCACAATCACTCACTACCATGAACCCAGAACTTCTAAGCCTAGATCCCTTGACGTTTCGGGATACTCATGTAGATGGTCCCCTAAACCTACTAGCCCTAGGGCTACGGTTTGGCTAGAACCACTATGTAGAGGACCCAAAATGGGGTTTCCGTTGGTCCATGGCTTGTTGGTGATGGTTGGTGCGTCAACTCTACCAAAATACCCATCCTGGCCTTTTACCCCTAAAACACCCCCCAAATTACCAAAATACCACTCTATAGCTCAAAATCTCAAAAATTCCAAAAATTCTCAGAAACTCCCAATAAATCCCAAATATTCCCAATTTTATTTCTCTCAACTATCACATGACCTAATTTGGCCAATTTGACCATATTTAACCAAAATACCCCAAATTGCCCTTTAAAGACCCAAATTTCCCCAAATTCAACTCAAATGTCCATCAATTTGATCTCAATTGACCCCAATTCCAATCCTAAACTCAAATTAACTTTTGATATGACCAAACTAAACCAAATTCAAACTCAATTGGTCCATGATTTGAGCCCAATTTTGAGTTAGATTAAAGCCCCAATTTGACCATATGAGCTAATATCACAAAATTAAACCCATAACCTAGTCAATTGGCCCCAATTGATGTTGAAAAATCTTCATAACATTACTATACATCAAAATCAACCATCAATTGACCTTGGTGAAGCCTCATATCCATTTGATTTCTAGCCTAAATCCAAAATTCCCAAATTTAGCCCCAAATTGGCTAAGTCCCCAAATTTCACCCAATTGATTGTTTTAACCTCAAAATTGGCATCCAATTCATGTTGAAAACTCTTCATTACTTCTCTATTGACAATTTACAATAATCAATTTGAACTTAGCCCAAGGCTAACCCAAGCTAGACCTAAACATAGCTCAACATAAGCAAAATGAATAAGGTTCAAAAATCCTTTAAAGTGACTCTTCAATTGAACTCAAAACCATTTCCATTCTTCACCAAGGTTGTTCCTTATGATCATATACACCAAATGCAACAATTAATTAAGCCAATTAATATGGCTAACCTAGCCCAAACCCAAGTTTCGGTCATCTGCACCCACTTGGACCCATGCACTAAATGTGACCTAACCACCCTAAAGTAACCAAATTAACTCCACCACAACATTAGTTGGACTTAGTGACCAGTCCAAACAGTATGAAACCACCTAAATCAATCCATGGACCAAAGGTCCCCCAAACTAAGGGATATTATTTCGAAAAATACACATGCTTAAGATATCTTTTGAAAATCAAAGCACATTTGCATTAAATTGTTGTGATGAATTCCTCTGGGTTCCCTGAGCTCCTAACCACCTCCCCCTGGCTGGCCGGCCAGCCTGGTGGCTTGAAAATCCCAAAACCGAGAGCCACTCCCATGGGACCTCACCTAAATCAAACGTAGAGGCAAGTTCATCCAAATCAAATTGAAGAGCTCCTCTGCCCTCCACCTAAGCACCACAATGCACCCAAACTTATGCCTTGAGAGCCATCCCATGGCCATTTTTATAAAAACTCACCTCCTACGGCCACGGGAGGTGTGCTAAAATTTTCGTAGAACGGCCTCTCCAAACCTCACACAGAGCTTCCCTAAGATCCCCTCAATATATTCCAACCATTTTCCCTCAATAATTCCCATTGCCGGAGCTCAATTTTGAGCTTGAAATCTTGCCGGAAACTAGGAAAGAAATCAATACACCTTCACACTCCACCAAACTTCAATTGCTTGTGCCCACACCTTCACAACAATAAAAGAAGACAAAACCCCATCAAATTACCCTTTGAATTAGCCTCCACCATTGCTCTAGACCAACACCTGAAATCCAGCTTGATTGAATTCATACCTAGGCCTTACACCACGATCAAGGACTCAATCCCTAGCCTCCTTGGACCCCAAAAAACGTGTCGAGCACCTCTGATTAAAGCCTCCCTTCTCAGAGCAAAGGTATAAAACTTCTCCTCCTCTCGAGCTTATTTTAATTCTCCATCTACTTAGGCTTGATTTGATGGTACATTAACTATATGGATATGCTCGTCTCACTATCTCACTTAGACGAGTCTATAAGATCAAACCGGAGGTGATTTAGTTGAGTCTAGGCTGAGATCATAGGGTTTTAGTGTGGACGGTCACGGGATTATTCTATCGGGGACGATGACGGGGAGCCGTTCGATTGCGCGTGTATCACATAGATGGAGGAGATCGAGCCGGATAGTGCTTTGACACATAAACCACAGGCCGAGTCAGCAACTACGTGAACGATGACATCCAACCAGAGCGCATCACACATGCCTTCGGAGCTGCCTAGAATCTAGTTAGCATGCGCGATTTAAATAGATAAATAAGGCTTTTCTGATCTTTTTAAAAACCCTTAACTTAGAAAATTCATAACTTTGTGTAGAAAAATTACAAAAATAAAAAAAAAATACCCTCTTGCTTAGTGAACAGAGGAGAACAATGTGAAATAAATTTCAAGACCAAGTTATGCATATTTTATTTTTAATTAATTAAACACTGTTTTGAATCATTTGATTCTCCATGCATATTGATACATCACCCTGGTTGAAACTTTGGCATGTTGCAACCTCTACCAAGGGAAATATACTCTGATTTTTCCAAAGTTAGAGGAGGTTCCTATACAGAGATCTATATTTTTCAAGTTATTCCACATTATTTTCTTAAAATAACCATGGAAATAAGCATATTGATTAGAAAATCCTAAGAATATTTTGGAAGGTCCACCATGACTAGAGAAGCATTTGGAAATAATTTCATGTATCAAGTCATTTAAAATGCACTTAAATTTTACAAACACTAAATTACTAAAATAATTAATTTAAGAAAATATAAACATTTAAATGACTTGATTTTTGATCTCCATTGTGATTTATGATCCAGAGAACTCATCATAAAAATTTCAAAATATTTTGAGTTCATTTGATAACTTAAGTTGATTTTTAAAGATAAATACGACTTTTGGTATTTAAATGATTTTTAAAAATCAAAATATAAGTCATAAAATTATGAAATTTTGTTTTTAAGCTCCATGTGATCAGGGGTATTTTTTAAAAAAACAAAAATGATATTTGAAATTAAAACTTGATTTTTAGCCTATTTTAAATATTTAAATAATTAAAAATCCATAAAAATCACAAAAATGATAAAACTAATGGAAATGTTCTAAATTGCTTCCTAATCACTTAGGAGCAATTAGAATATTTTTCCTGATTTTCTAAATAAAGATATTGAATTTCAAAGCTTAAAAATAATTTTTTTAAAGCTAAAAATGAGTTTTCACTAAAATAATTCCAATAAATCAAAGGAAAATTAAAAAAAATTATAAAATTTAATTCTCTGAGTTGTCTAATCTTAGAGAGATTTTTTAAAAATTCAAAACTTAATTTTCACCACCTAAAATATTTTATATTTATTAAATAACCCAAAATTTGAAATAATTCTAATAAATCACAGAGAATTCAAAAAATCATCAAATTTGATCCAAAGGCTTATCTAGCATATCCCAACCTCCAGTAAAAATTTCAAGGTATTAGAATTCACCTTGGTCAAGTTAGGAATTTTCTTTGAAAATTCTATTTTTGCATTAAAATAATTATATAAATTAAATTAAATTCTGAAAAATCACATTCTCTCCTCTGATGTCTCAATTGACCCATGAATGAGATAGGATAATAATTTCAAAGTCATTTAAATTGTATTTGACAAATTATGGAGTATTAGAGCCGTAGGGGCAAATGTGTAATTTTGGAAATTTAGCCTTAATTAACATTTAGGCTTAAGTCAAGGAGGGAATGGGTAACCTCTAATCTTAATCAATTCGTTTGATGTTTGAAACACAAAGGGGTTAATTGGTAGAAACCAATCTCACTTTCTTAATTNCTAAGGTCTAGCCATAGGATTTTCCTATTGACTGTTTATAGAAAACTAGATATGGAACCCTCACCACTAGAAATTCCAATCTCTGCTCTACTCAACATGAAGTTCCACATATTGGTCCTAACCTGTAGCACTTAGTAGGTAGGGTCACTATGGGGGAAACTCATGATGACTTACCCTTAGGACTGTTGAACCGTAAGCTTAACCCTGGGTGTTGGGCTAGGGCTAATTCACTCACTACACTCATCTACACTCACAATCACTCACTACCCTAAACACAGAACTTCTAAGCCTAGATCCTTTGACCTTTTGGGATACTCATGTAGATGGTCCCCTAAACCTACTAGCCCTAGGGCTATGGTTTGGCTAAGACCACTATGTGGAGGACCCAAAATGAGGTTTCCATTGGTCCATGGCTTGTTGGTGATTGTTGGTACCTCAACTCTACCAAAATACCCATCCTGGCCTTTTACCCCTAAAACACCCCCCAAATTACCAAAATACCCCTCTATAGCTCAAAATCTCAAAAATTCCAAAAATTCTCAGAAACTCCCAAAAAATCCCAAATATTCCCAATTTTATTTCTCTCAACTACCACATGACCCAATTTGACCAATTTGACCATAGTTAACCAAAATACCCCAAATTGCCCTTTAAAGACCCAAATTTCCCCAAATTCAACTCAAATGTCCATCAATTTGATCTCAATTGACCCCAATTCCAATCCTAAACTTAAATTAACTTTTGATATGACCAAACTAACCCAAATCCAAAGACAATTGGTCCATGATTTGAGCCCAATTTTGAGTTAGATTAAAGCCCCAGTTTTGACCATATGAACTAATATCACCAAATTGAACCCATAGCCTAGTCAATTGGCCCCAATTAATGTTGCAAAATCTTGATAACATTACTATACATCAAAATCAACCATCAATTGACCTTGGTGAAGCCTCATATCCATTTGATTTTGTCCTAAATCCAAAATTCCAAAATTTAGGCCCAAATTGGCTAAGTCCCCAAATTTCACCCAATTGATTGTTTAACCTCAAAATTGGCATCCAATTCATGTTGAAAACTCTTCATGAGTTCTCTTTTGACAATTTACAGCAATAAATTTGGACTTAGGCCAAGGCTAACCCAAGCTAGACCTAAACCTAGCCCAACATAACCAAAATGATTAAGGTTCAAAAATCCTTCAAATTGATCCTTCAATTGAACTCAAAAACATTTCCATTCTTCACCAAAGTTGTTCCATATGATCATCTACACCAAATGCAACAATTAATTAGGCCAATTGATATGATTAACCTAGCCCAAACCCAAGTTTTGGTCATTTGCACCCACTTGGACCCATGCACTAAATGTCACCTAACCACCCTAAAGTCACCAAATTAACTCCACCACAACCATTAGTTGGACTTAATGACCAGTCCAAACACTATGAAACCACCTAAATCAAGCCATGGACCAAAGGTCCCCCAAATTAATGTATATTATTTCCAAAAATGAACATGCTTAAGATATCTTTGCAAAATCAAAGCACATTTGCATTAAATTATTGTGATGGATTCCTCTGGGTTCTCGGAGCTCCTAACCACCTCCCCCTGGTCGGCCGACCAGCCTGGTGGCATGAAATCCCAAAACCGAGAGCCACTCCGATGGCACCTCACCCAAATTAAACCTAGAGGCCAACTCATCCAAACTAAATTGAAGAGCTCTCCTGCCCTCCACCTAAGCACCACAATGCACCCAAACTTATGCCTTGAGAGCCACCCCATGGCCATTTTTTATAAAAACTCACCTCCTACGACCATGGGAGGTGTGCTGAAATTTTCTTGGAGAGGCCTTTCCAAACCTCACACAGAGCTTCCCTAAGATCCCCTCAGTGTATTCCAATCACTTTCCCTCACTAATTCCCATTGTCGGAGCTCAATTTTGAGCTTGAAACCTTGCCGGAAACTAGGACAGAACTCAATACACTTTTACACTCCACCAAACTTCAATTGCTTGTGCCCACACCTTCACAATAGTAAAAGAAGACAAAACCCCATCAAACTACCCTCTGAAATAGCCTCCACTATAGCTCTAGACCAACACCTGAAATCGAGCTTGATTGAATTCATACCTAGGCCTTATACCAAGATCAGGGACTCAATCCCTAGCCTCCTTGGACCCCAACAAAGGTGTCGAGTACCTCTGATTGAAGCCTCCCTTCTCAGAGCAAAGGTATAAAACTTCTCCTCCTCTCAAGCTTATTTTAATTCTGCACCTACTTAGGCTTGATTTCATGGTACATTATTTGTATGGATATGTTCGTCTCACTTAGACGAGTCTATACGATCAAACCTGAGGTGATTTGGTTGAGTCTAGGCTGAGATCATAGGGTTTTAGTGTGGATGGTCACGGGATCATTCTATCGGGGACGATGACGGGGAGCCCGTTTGATCACGCGTGTATCACATAGATGGAGGAGATCGAGCCTGACAGCGCTTCGACACATAAATCGCGGACCGAGTCAGCAACTACGTGGACGACGACATCCAACTAGAGCGCACCACACATGCCTTCAGAGCTGCCTAGGATCTAGTCAGCACTCGCGATTTAAATAGATAAATAGGGTTTTTCTTATCTATTTAAATACCCTTAACTTTGAAAATTCATAACTTTGTGTAGAAAAAATTCAAAAATAAAATAAAAATACCCTCTTGCTCAGTGAACATAGGAGAACAATGTGAAATAAATTTTAAGACCATGTTATGCATATTTTATTTTTAATTAATTAAACACTGTTTTGAAACATTTGATTCTCCATGCATATTGATACATCACCTTAGTTGAAACTTTGGCATGTTGCAACCTCTGCCAAGGGAAATATCCTCTGATTTTTCCAAAGTCAGAGGAGGTTCCTATACAGAGATCTATATTTTTCAAGTTATTCCACATTATTTTCTTAAAATAATCATGGAAATAAGTATATTGATTAGAAAATCCTAAGAATATTTTGGAAGGTCCACCATGACTAGAGAAGCATTTGGAAATAATTTCATGGATCAAGTCATTTAAAATGCACTTAAATTTTACAAACACTAAATCACTAAAATAATAAATTTAAGAAAATATAAACATTTAAATGACTTGATTTTTGATCTCCACTGTGACTTATGATCCAGAGAACTCATCATAAAAATTTCAAAATATTTTGAGTCCGTTTGATAACTTAAGTTGATTTTTGAAGATAAATACCACTTTTGGTATTTAAATGATATTTAAAAATCAAAATATAACTCAAAAAATTATAAAATTTTGTTTTTAAGTTCTCTGTGATCAGGGGTATTTTTTAAAAAATAAAATGTTATTTAAAATAAAAACTTGATTTTTAGCCTATTTTAAATATTTAAATAATTAAAAATCCATAAAAATCAGAAAAATAAAAAAACTAATGGAAATGTTCTAAATTGCTTCCTAAGCATTGAGGAACAATTAGAATATTTTTCCTGATTTTCTAAATAAAGATATTGAATTTCAAAGCTTAAAAATAAATTTTTTAAAGCTAAAAATGAGTTTTCACTAAAATAATTCCAATAAATCAAAGGAAAATTAAAAAATTATAAAATTTAATCCTCTGAGTTCTCTAATCTTAGAGAGATTTTTCAAAAATATAAAAATTTATTTTCACCACCTAAAATATTTTATTTTTATTAAATAACCCAGAACTTGAAATAATTCTAATAAATCGTAGAGATTTTAAAAAATCATCAAATTTGATCTAAAGCCTTATCTAGCCTATCTCGACCTCTAGTAAAAATTTCAAGGAATTATAATTCACCTTGGTCAAGTTAGGAATTTTCTTTGAAAAATCCTATTTTTGCATTAAAATAATTATATAAATTAAATTAAATTCTGAAAAATCACATTCTCTCCTCTGATGTCTCAATTGACCCATGAATGAGGTAAGATAATAATTTTAAAGTCATTTAAATTGAATTTGACAAATTATGTAGCATTAGAGCCTTAGGGTCAAATGTGTAATTTTGGAAATTTAGCCTTAATTAACATTTAGGCTTAAGTCAAGGAGGGAATGGGTAACCTCTAATCTTTATCAATTCATTTGATGTTTGAAACACAAAGGGGTTAATTGGTAGAAACCAATTTCACTTTCTTAATTAAGATTATTAAATTTCTAAATTATTAAAATTCGGAAGTTTATTAAAATTAAATGATCCTAGATTTAAGGGTATGAATTTTGAAGCCAATAATTAATCAATTTAATACCACTTATTTTGATTTTCAAATAAAATCCAAATCATAAATCATGACCACTTAAAGCTTAACCTTTTGAAAACTAATTTAGACACTCACCTAGGTCTTAAGGGCTTAGTGGTGACGTAGGCTGAATGAAAAAATTGATTAAACAAGGATTAGAGAAAAACATAACTAACTCAAACATCCTTGAAACACCACTAAGCCCAATTAGGATTTAAAATTTTGTTAAGTGTTCAAATTACACTAACTTGCCCCTTTAAGGGTCTTCACCCACATAATTCTTAAATTGAATCACAAGTGATAATTGCCCTATTCTTAGGGATAATTGAGACATCAGTGCTCACTCAATAATAAGGGTATTTACAGGATGAATCATTGAGCAACATGGACTTGAGGCTTTTCACCAGTTGGTGAGAGAAGGGAATGGACCTGGTTCCCCCTCCTAACTTGTTGGATACCTGAGAGACCTATTCAACTTAATATTCTTCGCTCAATGAAATCATCCTTAATTAAACTTTTAAGGATTAACCAAGATATGACATAGGGTTAGGAAAATTACCAAAATTTTACCTATCCTGCTCTTCCTAAACTGCCTATACATGCATTTTAATTTTCAGGTGGTGGAACGAGAAGACTCGCCAGGTACACTTTTACAGTTTTCAACGTTGTCTTTCTTGTACTTTCATAGTATACTTTTATACCTGTAAATTTGCATGCTAAACAACGATGTCACCCTGGATGAAAACTAAAACCATCAGGATAGCCACATAACCATAACCAAAACAAAAAAAAGGAACCAAGATAAAATTCACCGTCACAACATTAAAAATATAAAACAACTCAAAATTTAATCACATACATCACGTAAAAATACAATTGCGACTAAATTAAGACATCTCTATCGGATGATAGGGAATCCCTCGGAGGAGGTAACCTACATTTGCTAATGAGGCTTCCCACGGTTCAAATGAAATTATGGAACTCATTAAGTTGAAGTTTAGTAAGTTCATTTGGACTAAGTGAATCCAATAGAAAATAGTGCTGCCGGAACGTGGGAACCGTAGGATCCTAACTGGTGTTGCTCTAATCAACTTTAATATGCCCTCATAAAATTTAAAGAACTTCAACAATAGGGCCACCTGATTTGATATTATAACTTAACACACTAGATAACTTTAACTTGTCAAAGCAAGGAGGTTGGAGCTAGCATGGTAGGCAGCACGACCATCTTCAACAGCAAAACCTGTCTTCCCCAGCTAAACCAATCTTTCTTAGACTTAAACAACAAAGCTATAGGACTTTGAGGTTGCTTGCTTATGCAACGTAAATCCTCACCTTATCTGTAGGCCTTTCCATAGCCCTGCTATATAAATTAAGCCCTAACTCATCTTAGGATTCCGAGGTTGTCGTTTGTCACGACCTAAATCCTCACATCTTTCAGGCTATTTGTGTGATCATTTCATGCAAATGTACGCCCTAACTAATAAAATTGGCAGGATGAAACACCCAAATATTTCTCCTCAAAATTGAAGCCAAACATTAGGATAGCTTTGGAAGTCACCGAGGTTCTCCTCTGGATCCATGACATCCCCTAGTTCTTCTTCCTTTGGATTCCATAATAAAATGTTCCAAATTTGAACCAATCCCCTTTCACACCACTACGTCCGATTTAGTTGAAGAGTCTTACCCTTTGAAATTCCTTGAACATAATATTTCTTGATTTTTATCGAGAGTCTTCTTAGGTAGCTATGGTCATTTAAGATGTAATTAACTATAGGGGCTTGCCCTTATAGGAAGTATGTCCAAATCCAGCTTAATATAAACCCTATTTAATCTTTTATATTAAATAGAGGAACTTGTGGGCAGATACAAAGGTTTTACAGACCAAACAGACGTCATACTTTCCATTATGGGAAGCATGTCCTTCCGAAGCGGGCGACGGGATTTCGATTCCAGTGATCGACAGCTTCTTACGGGCAACTCCCCTCCAACTAAAAAAAGCACCGACAATATATATATATATATATATATATATATATATATATATATATATATATATATATATATATATATATATATATATATATATATATATATATATATATATATATATATATATATATATATATATTACACAATTTACTTTTCTTATAAGGATAATGTTTTTAGCGCTGTAGTGGTGTCAACTTCATAAATCCTTATATATAAAATTGGGTTCAAGTTTTTGGCGCTGTAGTGTTGTCAACTTCATAAATCCTTACATATAAAAATTACGATCAAGTTTTTGGTGCTGTTGTACGGGAAGGTAATGGTTAAATTTAATTAAATAGTTTTACTAAATTAGGAACTTTAGATAATATATATTCAAATATATAAAAAAACACAAAAATAAAAAAAGAAATTTATCTAAGAGTTTATTTTTAAAGAATTTTAATTTTCTTACTTTATTTGTTAATGCAAAATATTGGATTTGAATGTTTAGCACCTTACGAATCAGAATTAGTACGTACTGTTAGAAAAATTCAAAAACAACAAAGAGAAATTAAGAATTCGAAAGAAATGGCAAATAATCTAAAAGGCCCAATAAATGAGAATCAACAAATACCTTTAAAAGATTATGAGAATCTGACAACAAATGAACTTCATTTAACTATTCAAAATCCTGATGTGGTTGCTAATTCATTTGAACTTAAACCTGCTATTATCCAAATTGTACAAAATAATCAGTTTGGAGGATCACCTACTGAAGATTGTAACTTACATCTTGTTATTTTTCTTGAAATTTGTGCTACATTTAAATATGATGGAGTGTTTAATGATGCTGTTAGGCTTAGACTTTTTCCTTTTTCATTAAGGGATAAACCCAAGGCTTGATTAAATTCATTAGCACCTGGATCTATTAGAACTTGGGGAGAACTATCAGAAAAAATTATTGGCCAAATATTTTCCACGCTTGAAAACTGCTAAGCTTAGAAATGATATTACATCTTTCTCTTAGTTTGAAGGGGAATCAATATATGAAGCCTGAGAAAGATTTAAGGATCATCTTAGAAAATGTCTACACCATGCTTGCCAGATTGGTTAATAATTGAAACTTTTTACAATGGATTAGTAGGTTCATTAAGATCAATTATAGATGTTGTTACGGGTGGATCATTCATGTCAAAACCTTTTCATGAAGCATATTCTTTAATTGAAGAAATGACTACTAACAATTTTTAATGGCCCTCTGAAAGGGTAAAACATAAGAGAGTAGCCAGTATCCATGATTTTGATGCAATGTCTATTTTGGCATCTCAAATTGCTGCTATTTCTAAAAAGATTGATCAAATAAGAGTGAAATATTCACAAATACCCCCAGTATTAGAGGAGAATTCAATAGGACAAATTATTGATACTCAACCATCTTATGAAACCTTAAATGATATATATAATTGAAATAACAATCCCTATTCTAATTATTTTAATTAACCCTAGATGGAAAAATCACCTTAATTTTAGTTGGACTAATTATAATAATTCGGTGGATCCATCTGTAAATCTCAATTATCAAGGAAATCCTAATTTTTGACCTTATTATCCTTCAGGATTTAACTCCAATCCTAACCCACAAATTAAGGAAAAGAAGATGACCATGGAAGAAGCGATGTTGAATATGGAAAATCAAATACAAAATCAAGGGGTTGCTAATAGAAATATTGAAAAACAATTAGGACATATTACTACTGCACTCAGTAATAGACCTTTTGGAATTTTTCCAAGTATTATGGAAGTTAATCCAAAAGATCAAAATAAAGAGAAAATTAAAGCTATTCAATTACGAAGTGGAAAAGAAATTGAAACAAGAATCCAAAGAGAAACTGAAGTTGATGAAGAGAAGGAAGAAATGGAAAATGATCAACAAGAAAATGAACAAACATAGGTTCCTTTAGAAAAACCATTACCTTCGTTTCCTTAAAGACTGAAGCAGAATAATAAAGCTAAAAACTTTACAAAATTTTTGGAAATCTTTAAGAAGTTAACAATAAATCTTCTTTTTGTTTAAGGTTTGGAACAAATGCCAAGTTATGCAAAATTTTTTAAGGTTGTTCTAAATAAGAAAATAAAGTTTACAGATCATGAGACCTTGGCACTCAGTGAAGAGTGTAGTGTTATTATTCAGAAAAAGCTTTCGAAAAATTAACAGATCCTGGTAGTTTTGCTATATCTTGTGCAATTGGTGAAAAGTTTTATGAAAAAGCTTTATGTGATTTAGGAGCGAGTATCAATCTTATGCCTTTTTAAATTTTTAAATGTTTAGATTTGGGAGAAATTTCCCTTACTACTGTAACTCTTCAGTTAGCTAACCGATCAATAAGTTATCCAAAAGGAGTTATATAGGATGTACTAGTAAAAGTGGATAAATTTATTTTCACTGTAGACTTAATAGTATTAGATATGGAGGAAGATAAAGAGATTCCTATTACTTTAGAGAGACCATTTATTGCAAAAAAAAGAGCTATAATATATGTACAAAAAAAGAATTAATAATGAGAGTTAATGATCAAGAAGTAAAATTTAATATAGCAAAAGCTATAAAATATCCTACAATAGAAAAAGATAATGACTGTTTCAGAATGGAAGTAGCTGATTATCTAAGTAATGAATAATTTAAGGAAGAATTTAAAGATAAATTTAGGCAAGGAGAAATTTTTGTCAATAAAGATGAAATTAAAGAAGAGGATTTGTATTCTATTCAGGGAAAATTTAAAACGTTAGACTTGTTGGAAAATGATAGTAAAAATCTTTTTCCTTCAAGTATTAAACCACCTGAACTTGAATTAAAGATATTACCTGCCCATTTAAAATATGTATTTTTAGGAGATTCATCTACATTGTTGGTTATTATATCTTCCGAGTTAACTAAAATTCAAGAACAAAAGTTAATAGAAATATTGAAAAAGTATAAAAGGCTTTTGGATGGACTTTAACAGACATTAACGGAATTAGCCCTTGAATTTGTGTGCACAAAATTAAATTAGATGAACAATATGAACCTAAAGCTGATCCTCAGAGAAGATTAAACCCAATAATGAAAGAAGTTGTTAAAAAATAAATTTTAAAATGGTTAGATGCTCGAATTATATATCCTATTTCAGGTAGTGCTTGGGAAAGCCCAATTCACTGTGTCCTGAAGACAGGTGGAGTGACTGTTAAAGAAAATGAAAAAAATGAATTAATACCAATAAGACAAGTAACTGGTTGGTGAATTTACATTGACCATAGAAATTTACATATGACCACCCGAAAAGATTACTTTCCTTTACCCCTTCTATATCAAATGTTGGATAGATTGGCAGGGAATAAGTATTATTGCTTTTTAGATGGATCTACCAGTTATCACCAAATTCCAATTGCTCCTGAGGATCAAGAGAAAACAACGTTTACATGCCCATATGGAACATTTGTTTTTCGTAGAATGCCTTTTAGACAATGTAATGCACCTGCAACATTTCAAAGATGTATGATGTCAATTTTTAGTAATTTTATAAAACATGGAATGAAAGTGTTCATGGATGATTTTTCTATATTTGGGACTTCATTTGAATTATGCCTTAAAAATTTAGAAAAAATTCTAGAAGTATGTGAAAAAGTCAATTTAGTATTAAATTGGAAAAAATGTCAATTTATGGCTGCAGGAGGTATTGTACTCGTGTATAAAGTTTCTGAAAAAGGCATGGAGGTAGATCCTGCAAAAATCTAAGTTATAGAAAAATTACCACCACCTAGTAGTGTTAAAGGGGTGAGAAGTTTTCTAGGATATACTGGTTTTTACAGGCGGTACAAAATTTTTTTTTCAAAATAACTAAGCCTCTATGCCAACTTTTAGAAAAAGATACAAAATTTGATTTTAATGAAGAATGAACCAAAGCATTTGAATTATTAAAGAAAAAATTAGTCACTACACCTATAATAGGGTCACCTAGTTGGGAGAAATCATTTGAAACAATGTGTGATGCTAGTGATTATGCTATTGGGGTTGTATTAGGATAAATGAACGACAAAGTTTTTAAAGTTATATATTATGCTAGTAAGACTCTAAATGAAGCTCAAATTAATTATACTACAACTGAAAGAGAGTTATTAGTTATTGTTTATGCCTTAGATAAATTTAGACCTTAAGTTATTGGAACTAAATATATAGTGCGTACAAATCATTCTGTTATTAAATATTAATGCAAAAGAAGGATACTAAACCAAGAATAATTTGATGGATACTTCTATTACAAGAATTTGATTTTACCGTGATTGATAAAAAGGGAAATGATAATCAAATAGCTGATCATTTGTCTAAAATATAGATAGAAATATTAACTAATTTTGCAAATGAAATTTTAGTGAATTTCCCTGATGAACATTTATGTAGTATTGATGAAATGGATTTACCGTGGTATGCTGATATAGTAAATTTTATTGTAAGTGATATTCTACCACCTGATATAAAAAATCCACAATTAAAGAGGTTTATATATGATTTAGAAGACTATTTTTGGGATGACCCATATTTATATAAACAATGTAAATATCTAATTATTAGAAGATGTGTGCCTTATGAAGAAACTCAATAGATAAATGAAAGACGACATGATTATGAATTTGGATGACATTTTGGAACAAATAGAACTGCATATAAAATTTTACAAGTTGGATTTAATTGCCTCCTTTTTTTAAAGATGTTAATGAATATATTAAAACATGTGATAGATGTCAACGTGTAGGAAATATATCTAGAAGAAATGAAATGTCTCTAAATTACACATTGGAAGTTGAAATTTTTGATGTGTGGGGATTATATTTTATGGGACCATTTATGCCTTCATTTGAAAACTTATATTATATTACTTGTAGTTGGTTATATGTCGAAATGGATTGAAGCTATTGTTGTACTTAGATGTGATGCTCGGAGTGTTTCTAAATTTTTAATTAAAAATATTTTTACAAGATATGGAATGCCGAGAGTAATTATTATTGATGGAGGATCTCACTTTATGAATAAGAGAATCTAAAAATTAATTAAGAAGTATGATATTATGTATAAATTCTTTACTGCTTATCATCCTTAGTCTAGTGGTCTAGCAGAAATATCAAATCGTGAAATTAAACACATTTTAGAAAAAGCTGTAAATCCTTGTAAATTGGATTGGTAAGCTAGACTTGATACTGCATTATGGGCATACATAACTGCTTATAAGACTTCTATAGGAATGTCCCCATACATACTGATATTTGGAAAAACATGTCATGTACCTGTAGAATTAGAGCATAAAGCATTTTGTGCTATTAACAAATTTAATTTTTAAGTTAAAGATGCTGGTGAGAAAAGATTGTTGCAACTAAATGAACTTGAGGAGATTTGAAATGAAGCATATGATAATGCAAAAATCTATACAGAGAAAATGAAAGTATGACATGATCTCAAGATTATTGAGAAGAAATTTGAACCTAGACAAGAAGTTTGATTATGTAATACAAGATTGAGATTGTTTCCAAAAAAAATTAAAGTCTAGATGGTTAGGACCATTTAAAGTGCTTAAATTTTATCATTATGGAACTATTTTGATTAAAGATCCAAACACTAGAAAGATATTGAAAGTTAATGGACATTGTTTGAAACACTATTATTAAGGACACATAGCTCAATTTATATAAGTTTTAATGTTAATTCAGTCCAACTAAACAATGGTATGTTGGGCTGAAGAAGTGAAACCAATCACTTTGTGGAAGGCAACCCATACTTATATGTCTATGTATTACTATTTAGTTTGTTATGTGTCTTATATATTAGTAGATAATAATTCTACACAGTTGCATTTATTATAAATTAAGTCCAATATTGACATTGGAAGAAATGTTGGAATCTAATTGAACAAAAAAAGAAAATCACAAAAATTTGGCCACTGGGGCCGACGATGCCAGAAAGGGCATCGACGACGCCCAAGAAAACGGAATTAGCACCGGCAGCACCCATCGGGAGTGCCGGCGGTGCCGAGAGCAGTTGGACAGTTCCTGCGACTTTTGGCGGGCTTTGGCGGGTGTCGCTCCATACTAACCTTCAGGAGTTGTTTTTAAAGTCCTAAAAACTACGTAGGACTCCTAGAAACTTTTTATTTTCGGATTCCATGGCTTCCAATTTTAGAAATACTTCAAAGTATGGAGTTTTCAATAAAAGAAAGTTTATTAGTTTCGACGCACAGATATTATACGATAAAGTTATTACGAAGAAGAGATTGATCAAGGAAAGAGAATTTGTTAATCATGGGTTGATCAATTCAAGTGCTCAAGTTGATAAGATTATTCTGCAAAGGCTATGGAAAGTTCTGTGTTACACTACCGCTGCGGTTGTTGTACTTGTAGTGAAGGAGTTTTATGCAAATCTACATGGAATTACTGTTGTCCTCACTTTTGGTTGAGGTTTCCTTTTTCCTCTTTATTAGCCTAAGGTCTAGCCATAAGACTTTTCTAGAGACTATTCTTAGAAAACTAGGAAAGGAACCCTCACCATTAGAAATCCTACACTCCTCTTTACTCAACTTAAGGTTCCATATATTGGTCCAAACCTATAGCACTTTGTAGGTGGAGTCATCATGGGGGAGCTCAAGATGAGTCACCCTTAGGACTGCTGGACCTTAGGGTTGACCCTTGGTGTTGGTCTAGGGCTAATGCACTAACTTGCAATCACTTACACTAATAATCAATCACTACCTTAAACTCAGAATTTCTAGGTTCTGGTCCCTTGATACTTTACGGAGACTCCTGTAGGTGGTCCCCTAAACCCATTAGGCCTAGGCTAAGGTTTGGCTAAGACCACGACATAGAGGACCCAAAATGGTGTTTCCATTGGTCCATGGCTTATTGATGGTGGTTGGTACTCCAACTCTACCAAGATACCCAACCTATCCCTTTGCCCCTAAATTCCCCCAAGTTACCTAGATACCTTTGGGACACCAAATTTGGCCAAAATTTCCAAATCTACCCAAAATACCAAACTTGGTTAAAAAATCATTTCAAACACCTTTAAAACACCCAAACTACCCAAGATCTCCAAAATTGGCCAAATTAACAAAATATCCCTCCTTACCCAAAATTCCAAAAAAGTCCAAAA
>NEWO01000438.1:435338-457210 GCA_003013225.1 Phalaenopsis aphrodite | reverse complement strand
GATTGACCTACCAATTTAACTGAAAATCACTTGAACCCTTCACCAAAAATCATCATAACAATAATCTACACGTTTTTAATCAATCAATTGGGTCAATTAACATGGGTAACCTAGCCTAAACCCAAGTTTAGATCACTTTGAGCCACATTGAACCCATGCAGATGGCCTAACTACCCCAAAGTCATCAAATTAACTCCACCTCAGCCATTGGTTAGACCCTAAGACTGAGTTAAAACCCATCTAAACCAAGCTAGATGAGCCATGGAAAAAAAGTCCCCCAAATTAAGGGATCTTATTTTCAAAAATACACATGCTTAAGATACCGTTACCAAAACTAAACCATATTGCATTAAATTTCTTTGACAAATTCCCCTAGATACCCTGAGCACCTAGCCACTTCCATCTACCATGGTCGGCCACCCTAGTTGCTAGAGAAGCTCAAAACCAAGTGCCACCCACATATAACTTCACCCAAATCAAACCTCAAGGCCAGCTCAGTCAAATTAAATTGTAGAGCTCCTCTGACCTCCACTTAAGCAGCACAATGCACCCCCTAATTGGCCATGACAGTTACCCCTTAGTCATTTTTATAAAAAGCACCTCCCACGACCATGAGAGGTGGTGCTAAAAATTTTGTTAGAGAGACCTCCCCAAACTGACCACAGAGCTTCACCAAGATCCCCTCAGTGCATTCCAACAATTTCGCCTCACCAATTTCCACTGTTGGAGTTCAATTTTGAGCTCGAAATCTTGTCTGAAATCAGGATAGAGCCCAACACACCGCCACAGTCTACCAAACTCAAATTAACTTCACCCACACCTTCTCAACAGAGAAAGAAGCTTAGGCCCCATCAAATTCTCCTCTCACACAGCCTCTACCATAGTTCTAGACCAACACCCAATTCTGGTCGTGATCAAAATCATACACAGGCCTTACAGCAAGACCAGAGACTCAATCCCTTTCCTCTTTAGATAACAACAAACGTGCAAAGACTCTTTGAATGAAGCGTCACTTCTTAGAGAAAAGGAATAAAATCTCTCCCCCTACCGAGCCTCTTTTGATTCTCCATTTGCTTAGAGTAAATTTGATGGCTTGATCACCTTTTGAATGTGTTTGTTTAGTCTAGACGAGCATTTTTAAAAAAGTTTCATCCAATTTAGTTAAGAAATGTGAGAGATCTTAAGGCTAGAAGATGGACGGTTCTCGGGCCAGGCTATTGGGGACGATGTAGGAGCATTTCTTGATCGCGCATGTATCAGATCGACGGTTAAGATGAAGTCAGAAGATGCTTCCTTATATGGACAGGACGCGTGGCTACTTATGAGGATGACGCGGTCAAATGGAAGAGCGCCGCGTGGAATTCAGAGTTGGCTAGGATCTACATGGCGCCGCGCTGTTTAAATAGATAAATAGGGATTTTTCCTATTTATTTAAATATCCCTAACTTCAAAAATCCTTATCTTGGTGTAGAAAAATTACAAAAATAAAATAAAAATACCCTCTTGGTCAGTGAACAGAGGAGAATAATGTGGAAATGATTTGAAGTCCATTTGATGCATTTTTATTTTTAATTAATTAAATACTAATTGGGACGTTTTGATTTTCCATGCAAGTAGTAATCACAATATGACTTGAAATTTTTGCATGTTATTGCCTCTATCTTAGGGAAAATTCTATGATTTTTCTAAAGTCAGAGTAGATCTCTAGAAATAGAACCATATTTTTTAAGTTTATGTGCATTATTTGCTTAAAATAATCATGGATTAGCATGTTGCTTAGAATATTCCCAGAAAAATTGGGAAGGTTTATGATGACCCGAGAGCCTTTAGGAAAATTTCTCATGAGCCAAGTCATTCAAAATACACCTAATCTTTACAAACTTTAAATCATTAAAATAATTAATTTTGAAAAAATACAAACAACAACATGACTTGATTTTTGATCTCTACTATTGTTTAGGATCCATAGAACTCACTATAACAATTTCAAAGCATTTTGAGTTAATTTGGTAACTTAAGTTGATTTTTAAAGATAAATAACATTTTGGCATCTAAATGATTTTTAAAAATCAAATTATAACTCAAAAAATTATAAAAACTTCTTTTTTGAGTTCTCTGTGATAAGGGGTATTGTTTCTAAAAAAAAATGGTTTTAAAATAAAAACTTCATTTTTAGCCTATTTTAAATATTTAAATAATTAAAATCCATATAAATCTCAAAAATAATAAAATTCATGAAAATGTTCTAAATTGCTTCCTAAGCATTGAGGAACAATTAGAATACTTTTCCTGATTTTCTAAGTAAAGATACTAAGTTTCAAAGCTTAAAAATAATTTTTAAAGGCTAAAATGGGTTTTCACTAAGAATAATTCCAATAAATCAAATAAAACTAAGAAAAATTTAAAGTTTCCTCCTCTGAGTTCTCTAACCTCACGAGGATTTTTCAAAAATAAAAAACTTAGATTTCTCCATTTAAAATATTTTATATTTAATAAATACCCCATAACTTAAATAATTCTTAAAATTTAAATAAAATTAAAAAAATCATGAAATTTGGTCTTAAAGCTTCTCTGGTTAGGTCTACGTCCAGTAAAAATTTCAATGAATTAGGATTTCACCTCGGTTGAGTTAGGAATTTTCTTTCAAAAAATCCTATTTTTGCATGAAAATAATTATATAAATTAAATTAAATTTTGAAAATCACATTTTCTGCTCTGATGTCTTAATTGACCCATGAATGAGGTAAGATAAAAATTTCTAAGTCATTTGAATTTTATTTGATAAATTATGAAGTGTTAGAACCTTAAGGGCAAATGTGTAATTTTGAAAATTTAGCCTTAATTGATATTTAGGCTTAACTCAAGAAGGAAAATGGGCAACCTCTGATCTTAATCAGTTTATTTGGATGTTTGAAACACAAGGGGTTAATTGGTAGAAACCAACCTCACTTTCCTAATTGAAAATATAAGTTAATAAATTTTTAAATTATTAAAATTTGGAAGTTTATTAAAATAAAATGAACTCAGGGGTGTGATTTTTGAAGTTAGTAATTAATTAATTAAATGAAATTCAAATCATGAATCATGACCACCTAAAGCTTAATTTTTTGAAAACTAATTAAGACACTCACCTAGATCTTAAGGGCTTAATAGTGACCGAGGCTAAATCAAGTTTCATTTAAATGAGGATTAAAAAAGTAAATATCATTGAAAATTAGAACATCTTTCAAACACAACAAGCTTAATTAGGACCAAAATTTGGTTAAGTGTTCCAATAACACTAACTTGCCTATTTAAGGGTCTTCACCCACATAATTTTCAAAATTAAATTATAGATGATAATTATCTTACTCTTAGGGATAATTTATTCATCAATGTTCATTGAGCATTAGGGTGTTTATAGGATGAATTATTAAGCAACATAATAAGTTTAAAAGAACTCGAGATTTTCCACCAGGCAGCGAGAGAGTAGCACAAACCTGCTTCTTTCTCTGGATCTGTTGAATACCTTAGAGATCTGCTAAACTTAATATATTTTTCTTGGCAACATCATACTTAATTAAAATCTTAAGGACCCTCTGAGATGTGACCTAAGGTTAGATAGGTCGTCAAAATTTTACTTCTCAGTTTCATATAAATTGCCTTAACATGCCTTTTGAGTTTCAAGTGGTGGAACGAGAAGACTCGTCAGGTACGCTTGTTAGAGTTTTTTGCATTGTCTTTCTTGTACAATCATATGGTACTTTTATACCTGCAAACTTTCATGCTAAACAATGATGCCACCTTGCATGAAAACTAAAACTATCAGGATAGCCACAAAATCAAAACTAAAACTAAAATCAACCAAGAAAAAATTCACCCGCACAACATTCAAAATATAAAATAACTCAAAATTTAATCACAAAAATCACACAAAACTATCGGATGATTGGGAATTCCTTGAAGGAGTTAACCTACAGTTGCTAACATGGCTTCCCATGGTCTAAATGAAATTACAAAACTCATTAAGTTGAGTTTAGTAAGTTCATTTGGACTAAGTGAATCCAATAGAAAATAGTGGTGCCGGAATGAGGGAACCGTATGACCTTAGTCGGTGTCACTTTAATCAACTTTAACATGCCACCATAAAATTTAAAAGACTTCAACCATAGGGTCACCTGATTTGACATCATAACTTGACACACTAGAAAACTCAAATTTGTCACGACAAGGAGCTTGGAGCTAGCATAGCGGGCAACACGACCATCTTCAACAGCAAAACCTATCTCCCCCAACTAAACCAATCTTCATTTCATAGACTTAAACAACAAAACCATAGGACTTCGAGGTTGCTTGCTTATGCAACGTAAATCCTCATCCTATCTTTAGGCCTTCATATAACCCTGCTATACAATATAAGCCTTAACTCGTCTTAAGATTCCAAGGTTGTCGTTTGTCACGACCTAAATCATCATATCTTCAAGGCTATTTGTGTTAGCGTTTCACATGAATGTAAGCCCCAACTAATAAAATTGGCAAAATGAAACACCTAAATATTTCTCCTCAGAAATGAAGCCAAACATTAGGATAGCTCGGGAAGTCACTGAGGTTCTCCTCTAGATCCATGACATCCCCTAGTTCTTCTTCCTTTGGACTCTACAACAAAATATTCCAAATTTGAACCAATCCCCTTCACACCTTTACGTCCGATCTCATTAAAAAGGCCTACCCTTTGAAACTCCTTGAAGAAAATATTTCCTGATTTTTATCGAGTCTTCTTAGGTGACTTTGGTCATTTAAGATGTAATTAACTATATGGGCTTGCCCTTATAGGAAGCATGTCAGAACTTAGCTTAATATAAACCCTATTTAATTCTTTATATTAAATTGGGAAACTTGTCGGCAAATACAAAGGTTTCGTAGACCAAATACATGTCATATATTCCTTAGTTTATTTGATCGAGCCTCATCCTTAGGTCTTGTGCTTATCCTTTGGGATAGATACAGGATTTGAGATACAACGCTCTTTCATTTAAACTATGAAAAAAATGGGGTCAGTTTGATTTCATATTTTTCTAAAACTAAATATATATATATATAAATTAAAACATCCTTCCAAAGCGGACGATAAGATTTCGATTCCGGTGATCGACAACTTCTTACGGGCAACTCTCTAACAAACAAATAGCACCAACAATTACCCAAGGAGTTGTCTTCGTATGAGGTAAGGTTGTATCATTTACTCCTGCGATGAGTAATGAAATTTATATGATAGAAAAAATTTCAATCTGTCATTATGCAAATTTCATTCCTACGTGAGTTTTGATTCAAAATAATTATAATTTTCTAATAGATGAAAGTGATAGGTGGGAAGTACGATATGAAGGATATATTAGTTTTCTCGCTTCATCACTTAATCCAATTTCCAAGCAGTGGCATTTCTTTATTTGTACAAAATTACTCCCTACTATGAAGATTAGTAGAGGCACCAAGGAGAGTACTATTTTAAACTACTGTATTCAAATGGAAAAACCTATTGATATAGGTTAAATAATATTTAAATCTGTGATGGTAATCATTATGAATGTTCCAATTTATGGAGTTAGGCATCCTTCTACAATTTTTCTGATTTGTATTCAATCCCAAGTGCCATATGAAAATTGGGAAAAAGTTTTACTACCGTGGGAGCCCATGATTTCTATTGATAATCAGTATGTTGGTAATGGAAATGAAGCACTAAATGCTATTATAGATCATTCTTCACATGCTTCAACTCCATTAATGCCACCAACAGTTGGAAGTTCGCTTGCTTTAGAGAAGAAATTAAAGAAAATTGAAAGAGAAATTCAGAGTATTATGAATGCAGTGGGAGATCTCAAGTACCTTTTTTATCACTTAGATTGGAGAATGAAAGAGAATTTTGATCACACTGGAATTTTTGAAGCAGGATTTGTTTGGATGTTTAAAGAAAAGGGGTGGATTGAAGAAAATTTGATAGATCAATTCCCGCACTGATCCTTCTACAACCTATATGTTCATTACCAATATATGGGAGATATTAGAGGAGGTGAAAGCATTGAAGATGAGGCTGAATGATTGAAGACTGTGAATTCTCTACTTACTTAAAAGTGTTTATGCGTTCAGTGTAATTTTGTGAATTTGGTTAAGTTTGATTTGGTTTGTTTTTGCTTTAGAATTCTGAACTTTGATTATGTGTATAGTTTTGTGTCAGCGTTTTGTGTTGTGGCTTGATTTCGACACTGATTTATAATTAATTTGCTTAATAGGTGTTAATTTGTGATTTATGAAATGTGTTTGAAAAAAGTGTATTTTCATATATAAAAGACACTTTGTTATTGTTTGTGCAAATGATTTTTTCAGAAATGTGTATTTATAAATTAAGATAAAAATTTGTGTCTAAAAATACTAAAAACATTGGAGAAAATTGAAACAAGATTAAAAATTTGAAAATCAAAATAGTGAATTTTGGTGTCGGCGCTGGCATTGGCGCCAACAGTGCCTTTGACCTGAAATGATGAATTAACCTTTTAGTTCACAATTTTCACCGCAAAACTCCATTTTTACCCCTTAAGTCACCTTTAACCTTTAGTTTTGCACTTAAGGCTTGATTTTGGCAGATTTGAGGCGATTTAGAGGCAAAGGAACTTTGGATTTCATCTTCTTTAGATTAGAGCTACACTTTAAAGTAAAAATTATTTTATTTTCACCAAAGATTTTTCTCACATTGACTAGATCCAAAATTTTGAAAGTTTTTTATAGATTTTGAGAAAATGCTTTGTTGAAGAACTCTTACTTAGTGGATTTAAGTTTAAAGTGATTTACATTTTAATTTTCAGAATTTTGGGATTTATTCAATTTTTTTTAAAATTTTTCTAGATTTCCTATGACACCTAGATCGAGTAAAAGGAAAGTAGAATATGACGAGCAAAGGTTTATTAGCTTTAGAGCCAGTGCTCGTTTTTGTAGTCTTTAAAAAAATAAAAAAGTGATTGAGGACCGTGGTTTTAAAAATCCGGGAGGAGAAGTTGAACTATTAATTATCGATCGACAGTGGGAAAACTTCTATTATTTTACTACCGATGCGATAGTAGGAATTGTGATGGAATTTTATGCCAACCTTCCTGAGGCTTCTGATGATTTTGTTTTTGTTCTAGGAAAAATTGTGGAGTTTACTCCAAGAAAAACTAATGATTTTTATCAACAACAAGATGTTTATAGATGCCAATATCATTCATTTTTTGCTTCAGATCAAGCCTTAGATAAAGTTATTTCTTTTCTCACTAGTGAGAAAGGTTCTTGGAAAAAAAAGAATGGAGTTAAAGTTAACTTTCCCCCTTTTATGTTAAATTTAGTGTATAAGGCCTGACATTATTTTATTTCTGGGAGGATGATTCCGAAAAACAATCATTGTGATGTGACCAAGGATAGAGTCATCCTGAACTTCTGTATTCAGCAAGTGATGGATATAAATGTAGGCTCTATCATTTATATGGACATTAGATCTATTTCTCTAGGAGAGACCACTGATGGGTTGGTACACCATGCTCTCATTTACACACTTTGTGAGCATGCAAAAGTTGATTTCAGATTTGATGAGGAGAGGATTGAGCCTCAGAGACCAATTGGGCCCACCAACATCAAGACTTATGAGTCTCATGTTTATTGGAGATCTAGAAGACAGGTCAGGGATATTACTTCTACTTTTAGAACCCCTACTTTTAATGAGCCTACTTCAAGTGACCCCAATAATTGGGAGTTGTTGGATCAGATGATGATTCAATAGGGAGATATTTTAAGGATGGATCATAGGATGCAGACTATAGAGACCAGAAATGCTCACACCGATGATCTGATCCGCCAGAATTTTGAGTATGATGTTGCTTATGATGATGCTTTATTGAGATACCTGAGGGGTGACCATACAGTTCAGTTCCTATTCACCCTACTTATACTCCATATCAGAATAAGAAGTTAGATGTTGATAATGAGGAAGATGATGACTGGTGATCTTTTTATTTGTTTATTTGTATGTGTTTGTACTGTGTGATTGTATTGTTTGTGTTATGTTGTTGTTTAGACTATGTTGTTATGTTATGTGAAACTGTAATGTGAAAAATTGTTTTCATTTTAAAATTTTAGTTTAGTTTGGTTGTTATTTTCAACACTTTGTTATGTATTCTGATTAGCTCTTTCTCAGCAAATTTAATATGTATTATTTGCAATTTAATGTTTTTAGCATTGTAGTTTTTATATTTTCACTGTAGTATTTCAAAACTTATTTTCAAAAGTTAGAATCTCCAACAGGTATGAATTTTTTTATGTATTTAATGCTTTCTGTCACCCTTCATTTTTAAAGTTCTTCATGTAAAAAAATTCTTTTAAAAATTTAGGTTTGGGTGGGAAGAAGAAAAATCATTTTTAGAAAGAGAGAAATACTTAATTTTATTTGTCCTCACTTAACTAAATTTTCAATATTCTAAAGCTAGCATGACCTTTTGTATTAAGGGTTAACTCTAGATAACTATATTTATGTTTCTAAATATATAGTAAATTTAAGTAAAAAATTTCAATAATAAAGGATAATTATAGGGGCTAAGATGTTTTGTAAAAAAGAATAAGACTGTTTTTCTATTTTTAGTAAAAAAAAATTGGATTTTTGAAATATTAAAAAACTCTTTAAAGATTCATATAAAAAGAAAAGAATTAAACTTTATCAAATCTTTAAGTTAATATAAATTTATTAAGTGAAGAAATGTAAAAAGTTTTTAACTTTATGAAGATGATAGTGAAGTTCAAAATCATTAAAGGCTATCCAGATATAGTAATCCTCACAAGAAGAAAAGAAAAAAAAAAGAAAAGAAAAAGAAAAGATGGGGGGAGAAGCTTGAGGAGATGACTAATTAAAAATTAGCTTCACTTTAATCAACTTTAGGAAAAAGACTTGGATACTTTTTCTAAACTTTTGATTTGAATATTAACTTAATTATTAAAAAAGTTTTATGAAGTTCTTTTTCATATGAATTTTCTAAGTGACTTTAAGATAACAAATTGAAATTTTTCTTGAGTGAAATAAAGGATCAAAAACCTTAGACTTAATTACTGAATATCTTTACACTTTTAGTATTAACTAGAATTGTTCTGAATATTTTTTAAGTTAAATTGTTATGTTTAGAGAGCTAAAATATGGAAGTCTGAAAGTTAAATTCTTTACCATAAGTCACATTTTTATGTAGTAGAGAAGTTACTTGAGGACAAATAACATGTAAGTTTGGGGGATTTTTATACACCGAAAATATATGCATTTTTAGACCCATATTTTATACTTATTTTTGGTGATATTGCACTTTAAAGGAAGGGATTTTGAAGTTTTCTTAAAAATTATTTATTTTTAAGACTTAAAGAAGAAAGGAAGCAAAAAGGATGAAAATTGGAGTCAAAATTACCTTTTTAAGGAAATACTCAATGCCGGTAACACCAAAGTCAGCGCCTACGACGCAGAACACTGAAAGATGGAGAATTTTTTCTCAGCGCCAACGGTGCCTAAGGCGGTTTAGACTCCGTTTCTAGAATGTTCGATGTTTTTGGATTATTTTTGAAGAGTTTTGGGAGGCATTTCTTAGAGAACCGACCTTGGACTTTATTTACGCATAAAAAATGGGATTCTTCTACTTTTTTCGCTCCTCTACGTTCATTTTTCACTCCACAATGTTCCACCACACCACATTTTAATAATCCATCTTCATTCCACCACCATATTGGAGTCAATTAGTGATATTTCTTTCATAGTTTATAGTTTTTGTGGTGATATTTAGTGTAAAACATTCTATAAGAGGGTTGGAGAAAGAGAAAAGTGAGAGAGTTCTTCTTTCTGTATTTTTAAGGAAAGGCTACAAAGGATTTTCTTTGAGAAAGAGTTTCAGATAAGTTTTCCTTATTTATTTAGTTTTAAATGAACTTTTCTTTATATATGAAATTTGTGTTTTGTCGTATCTTTCTCTTGAAGTCTGAGTAGTTCCCTCTATCTTACCCCTACTTTGAAATATGGTGAAATAAAGAGATAAAATGAATGTGGCATAATCAAAATATAAAATAAATTGTGATGATTTTTTAACTCCAAACTTAATTTATTTTTCAATCTGGCCAATTGAATTGTTAAAATATGTTATGAAATATGAGTTCTACAACAGAGTGAGGGTTACATTTGATTTCATGAAGGAGAAATTCATTTAAGAATAAATAGGGAAATATTCTTTGTTGGGTGTAGAATTGGAGAATCTTTAGTGTGACAGACTAATATCCCCAATTTTATCTTAGTGTTTAAAATCTAAAGCGCGAATTAGCCTTCATGTGAAGGGAAGTGGGAGCTATGGAGTGGGAGCCGGTATCCTCATAGCCTAGCCACAAATTTTGGGATTAAACCTAAGATTAACTATAGATTTTCTACGCATTGTATCAGGGTAGAAAATTAAAATTGCTCCTATTTGGCATAATACATATTATAAACATTTATCTCCTCTCATTTCACCAGAATTTTATTGTAGTGCAAAAGATACTTTTTCACATAAGAAATCTTCATTACATAAACATAGTTAGTAGATTAGTTGTTATGATTTGAAATTTGCATTTTTTTTTGCTAATAGTTAAGTAATTTAGTTTGGTTAATATCCCAACATTCAAAATTAGTGATAGTGATTTTGTTTGATTTTCTGTAAATTTTCTGTTAAAATTTATCATTGCTAACTTACACCTTCCTCGTGGGATCGATATTTCGGGCTTAAATAGAATGTCCATTATTACTTGATAACAATAAATATACTTGCATAGAATTCCATCATTAATAGCCTATAATTATATATATATATATTTTACACAATTCACTTTTCATATGAGGATCATGTTTTTGGCACTATAGTGGTGTCAACTTCCTAAATCCTTACATATAAAATCAAGATCAAGTTTTTGGCGCGGTAGTGGTGTCAACTTCTTAAATCCTTACGTATAAAAATTGAGATCAATGAACAATTATATAGTATTGATGAGATGAGTTTATCGTGGTATGCCGATATAGTAAATTATAATGTAAGTGATATTTTACCACCTGATATCAAAAATTCACAATTAAAGAAATTTATATGTGATTCAAAATTCAATTTTTTGGATGACCCATATCTATATAAACAAAGTAAAGATCTAATTATTAGAAGGTGTGTGCCATATGAGAAAACTTAGTAGATAATTGAAAGATGTCATGATTTTGAATTTAGAGGACATTTTGGAACGAATAGAATTATGCAAGCTAGATTTTATTGGCCTAATCTTTTTATAGATGTTAATGAATATATTGAAACATGCAATTGATGTCAATGAGTAGGAAATATTTCTAGAAGAAATGAAATGTCTCTAAATTACACATTATAAGTTGAATTTTTTTATGTTTGGGGTTTAGATTTTATGGGACCATTTATGCCTTCATTTGAAAATTTTTATATATTACTTGTTGTTGATTATATGTCCAAATAAATTGAAGGTATTACTATAGCTAGATGTGATGGCTGAAGTGTTTTTAAATTTTTAATTAAAACTATTTTTACAAGATATGAAATGTCAAAAGTAATTATTACATATGGAGGATCTCATTTTAAGAGTAAGAGAATAAAAAAATTGATTAAGAAATATGATATTATGCAAAGATTCTCCACTACTTATCATCCTCAAACTAGAGGTATAACAGAGATATCGTATCGTGAAAGTAAATGAATTTTAGAAAAAGTTGTAAATCTTTTTAAATTGGATTGGTCTGCTAGATTAGATACTGCATTGTGGGCATACAGAATTGCTTATAATTCTCCCATAAGAAAGTCCCCATATAGACTTATTTTTAGAAAAAAAACATGTTACTTACCAGTATAATTAGAAGATAAAGCATTTTGGCTGGTGAGAAAATATTATTGCAACTCAATGAACTTGAGGAGATTAGAAATGAAGAATATGATAATACCAAAATCTATAAAGAGAAAATAAAATATGGCATGATCGAAAGATTATTCAAAAGAAGTTTGAACCTAGACAATAAGCTTTAATATATAATACAAGACTAAGATTATTTCTAGGAAAACTGAAATCCAGATGGTTATGACCATTTAAAGTCATTAAAGTCTATCATTATGAAATTGTTGTTGTTAAAGATCCTAACACTTGAAAGATATTTAAAGTTAATGGGCATCGATTAAAAATTAATATGAAGGGCACATACCACAATTTAAAGAAGTTTTAATGTTAACACACCCTAACTAATCAAATGGTATGCTAGGCTGACAACATTAAAGCAAGCGATTTATAGGAGGCAATCCATATATATATATATATATATATATATATATATATCATAAGGAGATGCATTTGTCTCCCTACATGTTGATTAAAGAGGGGGTTACAAGGAAGAAAAAACAATTGGAGACCTTTTGATTCAATACAGGAATCATCATTCCTCCCAAAAAAGCTACACAAACAATAGTTTGCCAAGAAATAAAACCCCAGCTAACATGGAGGGCAAAATCTGAAGATAAAGAGGGGGAAAGGAAAACCATAGCAGAGGAATAAACAAACTTAAGATCTTGGTTAACAATTATGAAATGAGGGACCTCAATCCTGTCACCCTGCAGTAAAAACTAAAGAGTGTGGGGAGGGGAAACGACAACAGAGAACTCCTTTAAGTTGTAACCTTATATGGCAAGCAAATTTGCAGGCTGGTTTCCCTCTCTATAGATAAAAGTATATTGCACATTTAACTTTGAAGATATTTCTCTAATCATTTTGGTCCAATAAGTAAGGTGCCAGGGTGTAAGCTCCTCATCATTCAGTATCTTGATTACAACAGTATAATCCACTTCTAACCATAAGTTGTATCAGCTAGACATTTTGGCAATTTATAAAGCCCAATAGACAACCACTAATTCATTTTCAACAGCATCAGCAGCCACAATGGGGATGTGGAAGTATAATAAGCATTTTCCTAAGTGATTGCTGTAGATACCCCAACACTTGCTCCTAACTTATTGACGCTTCCATTAGTATTTACCTTGACTGTGTGGTAACCAACAGGTTTCCAGAAAAACCTATGAACATAAATCTTGTCTGGTTGTCCTAAAGAGTAAGAGTTAGAGAGTTTAGAAAATCATCTAAATTTAATCATCTTGTGAACATAGGAAAGACTATTTCTGACTATCTTCTCAGGTTTTGGTGTACCTTCTTCAAACTTAACCTTGTTTCATTCCATCCAAAGAAAACCATGCAACAATGAGAGGTATAGAAGCATAGTTTCTCCTATTCCATGTTTTCCAGCAAGTGGTGATATTATCCCAACTAAAGAGGTTTTTGTCAATATTCAAGTGGGCTAGCCGTTGGTGCGAGACAAGATGTACAAAGTTGCATTCAAAGAAAAGATGGGGCAATGATTCCTCCTCCTGAATACAGAACCTGCATATAGAAAGCCCCCTTATACCCTTTAGTTTAAGAATATCGTCAGTAGGGAGGAGATTATTAAAGACCCTCCAACAGAAAAGAGACAAGGAGGGGGAAAAAAAATTGCTCCAAATAATTTTGCTCCAGGGTAGGTGTTCCCATTGGAAAATTTTAGAGTAGATGGCTTTGGTAAGGCTTTGATTTGAGAAAGACTGGCAAACAATTTTATCGGGCTTTCTTCTATTAATATTGATGCTGGCCATTTTTGCTATAGAATTGGCATGAAGAATTTCTGAAAGTTTAAGTAAAGACCAATCATCATCTACCTAACAGTCAGCGACCTTGAGGTCAGAGTTAAGGGTGCTAAAGATAGGGGACAGCCAATCTTTAGGGCACCAATTATCAAGCCAAAAATTTATGTCTTCTTTCCCTAAATCCCAAATGAATAGGTTTTCAGCAGTATGTCTTATATTTAGCATCTTTCCCCTATCTTTCTTTCAACAAGTGTGGGGTGCTGATCTCTGCAATATTTTCCCTTCATGAAAAGAGCCCACAGAGAAGTCTGAGCTCTGAACTTAATCCAAAGCTTGCATAAGTTGAATTCGAAAAGCTGATTAATACCTTTGAAGCCAATGCCCCCAGCCAGTTGAGGTTTAGCCACTTTTTGCCAAGAAGCCCAATGTGCATTTGTTGCCTCTGTCCAGACCATAGAAATCTGTTAAATGCCCTTTCAAGCTGAATTTGGGTGCTTTTCTTGATATTAGTCATTTGCATGATATTAGAGGGAAAAGTAGTTAGAATGCTTTTTAGCAGTGTAATTCTGCCCCCATTTGAAAGAAAGGAATGAGTCCACCCATTAAGGTAGGTAGTGATCTTATTTATGACTTCGTGAAACTGCATTTGTCTGGTTCTTCCAGTAAGAAGCATGGTCCCCAAATACTTGACAGGAAGCTAGGAGTTTGAGAAGCTAGTATAACTAGAAGCCCATTGTTTGCAATTTGGATATATATATATATATATATATATATATATATATATCTGTGGTGTGTGTCTGTGTGCGTATTCCTATTTTGTTTGATAAGTGTTTAAGTATTAGTAGATAATAATCTTACACAATTTTATATATTAAAAATTAAGAACAATTTTGGTATTAGAGGAAAATTTGGAATCAAATTGATCGAAAATATGAAAAGATGCAATTTTGGCCTTTGGAGCCGACATCGCCCGCAAACAGACCAAAGCGACGAAAGCGCCATCGGGAGCGTCGACGGCCCCGATAGTAGTTTAATAATTCAAGAGGAATTTTGGCAGACTTTGGTGGGATTTGGCTCCTAAATAACAGCCAGGAGGTGTTTCTAAAGCCCTAAAAACTGCCTTGGATGACCAGAAACTTCCTATTTTTGAATTTCATGGCCTCCAATTCCAGAAATACTTCCAGGTATGTAGTTTTCAGTAAAAGAAAGTTTATCGGTTTTGATGCGCAAAGAGTATACAAAAAAGTTATTACAAAGAAGAGGATTATCAAGGAGAGAGGTTTTGTCAATCACAAATTGATTAATCCAAATTCTCGGATTAATAAAATCATTGTACAAAGGTGATGGAAAGTTTTGTGTTACACTTCCACTGCAGTTGTTGTACCAGTAGTGAAGGAATTCTATGCCAACTTACATGGAATTACCTAAGGAGTTCTCTTCATACGAGGTAAGGATATACCATTTACTCCTGCATGGATCAATGAGTTGTATATGATAGAAAGCATTCCAATCTATCATTATACAAATTTTATCCCTATCAAAGATTTATTGCAAGATGTCTATAATTTTTTGACAGATGAAAGTGATATTTGGGAAATATGAGATGAAGGATATGTTAATTTTTATGCTTCATTTCTTAATCCAATATCAAAGCAATGTCATTTTTTCATTTCTGAAAAATTACTCCCTACCATTAAGATTAGTAGAGTCACCAAGAAAAGTGCTATTTTCAATTATTGCATTCAAATGAAAAACCTATTGATATAGTATCAATCATATTTAAATCTTTTATGGTTTTTATTATGAATGGGCCAATTAGTGGACTTGGGCATCCTTCCACAATTTTCTTACTTTGTAGTCAATCTCAAGTTCCACATGAAAGTTGGGAAAAAGTTTTATTACCTTGGGAGCCCATGATTCCTATTGATGAAAATTATGTTAGGAATGAGAATGAAGTATTAGATACTATCTTAGATCATTCATCACATGCTTCAACTCCATTGATGCCACCAACAGTTGGTAGTTCACTAGCTGTAGAAAAAAAATTAAAGAAAATTGAAAGAGAACTTCAAAGCATTACGAATGCAATAGGAGATCTTATGTACATTTTTGATCACGTAGATTGGGGGATGAAAGAAAACTTTGATCATACTGGAACATTTAAAGCAAGATTATTGTAGATATTTAAAGAAAAAGGATGGATCCAAGAAAATTAGACTTATCAATTCCTGTATCGACCCTTCTACAATTTGTACGTTCATTACCAGTCTATGAAAGATATTAGAGGAGGAGAAAGCACTAAAGATAAGACAAAATAATTGAAGAATTTGGACTCTCACAACTAGTTTAAAATACTTATGTACTTAATGTGATTGTGTTGATTTGATTTAGTTTTCTTTACTTTAGAATTCTGAACTTTGATTGTGTGTATAATTTTGTGCAGCGTTTAGTGTTATGGCTTGATTTCAATGCCGACTTATAATTTAGTTTGCTTAATATGTGTGAAAGTGTGATTAGAAAAATGTGTTTGTAAAAGTGTATTTTCATATATAAAATTTAGTTTGTTATTTTTTGTGAAAATATTTCTTTGTGAATTATTGTTTGATAAAAATTTTTGTTTGAAAATTGAAAAATTTGAAAAATAGAATTTTTAGGACTTCAGCGCCTACGACACTAGCATGGGCGCCGACGACGCCCATGACCCATGAATAGCCTTTACCCGTTTAAAATTCACGATTTTCACTGTAAACCTTCATTTTACCCTTTGAGTCACCTTCAAACTGCGATTTTTGCACCTAGGGCTTGCATTTGCTTGGATTTGAGGAGATTTTAAGGCAAAGGAACTTTGGATTTCATCTTCTCTAGGTAAGAGCTACACTTTGAACTAAAAAAAGTTGATTTTCACCAAGGATTTATCTTACTTTGCCGATATACAAAAATTTTGTTGTTTTTTTAAAGATTTTGAGAAAATCCTTTGGTGAAGAAATTTTACTTAGTTGATTTAAGTATAAAGCATTTTACTTAATGATTTTTAAATTTTTTTTGGAATTTATTTGAATTTTTTTGAATTTTCTCTAAATTTCCCATGACTCTAAGAATGAGCAAAGAAAAAGGAAAAGTCGATTATGATGAACAAAAATTTGTTAGCGTCAGAGCTAGTGCTCCATTCAATAGTTTACTTGAGCATAAAGGAATTTCAGATGGTGGTTTTAAAAATTTGGGTGGAGAAGTCGAGTGATTAATCAATGCTTGACAATGGGAAAATTGCTGTTGTTTTACTGCCGATGCGATTATTGGTGTAGTGATGTAATTTTATGCCAAAATTACTGAAGCTTCTGACGACTTTGTTTTGTTCGTGGGAGAAAGATGGAGTTTTCTCCAAGAAAAATTAATGAGTTTTATCAGTTAGAAGATGTTTACAGTTGCAAATATAAATCATTTTTTGCTACTAATGAGGTGTTAAATGAGGTTATTTCTTTTCTTATTGATGGAAGAGGGACCTAGAAAGTAAAAAATGGTGTTAAGGTAAAATTTCCTCTTTCTATGCTTAATGTAGTATCTAAGGCCTGACACAACTTTATTTTTGGAAGAATGATTCCGACAAATCATCATACTGAGGTGACCAAGGATAAAGCCATCCTAAAATTTTGTATTCAGTAGGTGATCGAGATAAATGTAGGCTCTATTATCTATATGAATACTTGATCTATTCCATTGAGAGAGACCACTGGTGGTTTGGCACACCCTGCATTTATTTTTACACTCTCTGAACAAGCAAAAGTTGATTTTAAAACTGTGGAAGTAAGGATTGAGCCTCTAAGATCTATTAGGCCTGCCAATATAAAGATATATGAATCTAATGTTGATTAGAGATCTGGAAGTAAGACAAGAGATATTCCTTCTAGCTCTAGTGACCCTACTAACAGAGAACTTTTAGACCAAATTATAATCCAATAGGTAGATATCTTAAGAATGGATCATAGGTTCGAAAACATGGATGTCAGAAATGCTCACACTAATGATTTGATATGACAAAAGTTTAAATAAGATGCTGCTTATGATGATGCATTGGGGAGATACATGAAGGGTGATCATTCAGTTCAGTTTCATACTCATCCTGTTTTTACTCCATATCAGCGCCAGAATTTGGATGTAGTAGAAGAAGAAGACGATGATGATTGGTGATTTAATTTCTTAGTTTATGTTTGATTGTACTTTGTTATTGTATTGTTTGTTTTTGTTATATTATTGAGACTGTTTGTTAGACTGTGAAACTTTGTTTTGTTGTTATGTTGGGTTGTAAACTATAGGTTGTGAAACCTTTTTCATTTCTAGAATTCAGTTTAATTCTGCTATCAGTTTTTGTCTTTAATTAAATGTAGTGTAATTAACTCTTTCTCAGTAGATTTTATATGTTTTATAAGCAATTTAATGTTTTAAGTCTTGTAGTTTTTTATATTAGCACCTGCAATATTTCAGAATTAAAGTTTCAAAATCAAAACCTTCAATAGGTATGCCTTTTCTTTATGTATTTAATGTTTTATTTTACCCTTTATTTTTTAGTTCTTCATGCTAAATCTTTTAAAAATTTAAGTTTGTGGGGGGGGGGGAAATTCTTTTTTAAAGAAAGAAACTTAATTTCTTTTGTCCTCACTTAGCTATATTTTAAAAAATTTTAAATTTAACATGACCTTTGGTATTAGGGGTTAACTTTAGATAACTATATTTATGTTTCCAAAAATATAGTAAACTTAAGTAAAAATTTTCAGTAATAAAGGTTAATTTTAAAGATTAAGATATTTGGTATAAAATAAAAAGACTATACTTTTTTGTTTTAAGTAAAGAAAATTGTAATTTTGAAATATTAAAAATCTTAAAGGTTCATCTAAGAAGGAAATAATTAAACATTATGAAATTTTTATTCTAATATAAATTTGTTAAGTGAAGAAATGTGACAAGTTTTTGACTTTAATAAAATGATAATGAAGTTCAAAATCATTAAAGGCTATCCAGATATTGTAATCCTCACTTATTAAAAATAAAGAAAAAAGAAAAGAAAAGAAAAGAAAAGATGTGGGGAGAAGCTTAAGGAGATGCCTAATTAAAAATTGACTTCACTTGAATCAGTTTAAAAAGGAAGGCTTAATACATTTTTTATACTTTTATTTGAGTATTAAAATATTTACTATAAAGTTTTATAAAATTCTTTTTCATATGAATACTTTAAGCGACTTTAATATGACAATTTGCAATTTTTCTTGAAAAGAATAGAGAATCAGAAATCTTGGACTTGATCGCTAAATATTCTTATACCTTTAGTTTTAACTGGAGTTGTTTTGAAGTTTTCTTAAGTTATGCTATTATATTTAGTGGACTAAGATATGGAAATCTAGAAGTTAAATTCTTTTCCATAAGTCATATTTTTATATAGTAGAGGAGTTACTTGAGGACTAGTAACATGTAACTTTGGGGGATTTTGATACACCAAAAATATATGCATTTTTAGACCCATATTTTACACTCATTTTTTATAATGTTGCACTTTAATGGAAGGTATTTTTATGTTTTCTTTCCAGTTGTTGAATTTTAGGACATGAAGAAAAAGTGAAGCAAAAATGAAGCAAAAAGGATGAAATTTGGAGGAAAAATGAAGTTGAAAATTTGTTCAGTGCCGACGGCACTGTTTGACAGAGAGAAGCTAATTAAATTGCGGAACACTTGCGTTGAATGCACCAAAGTCGGTTCAGCTCTTGTTTCTAAAAGATTCAATAAATTTAGATGCTTTTTGAAAATTTTTTGGAGGCACCTATTGACGAACCGACTCTAGGCTTTATTTGAGGCCAAAATTAATCAAAAAAGTGACTCTTCCTGACATCTCATCACCCCAATTCAACCTTCTACGCATCACACATTCTTCCATCCATTATTTCACAATCATTTAGAGTCCATTATTCTTATAATTTAGAGTTTTATGGTAAGATTGAGTGTGAACTTTTCTCTAAGAGTGTTGGAGAAGGAGAAAACTGAGAGATTTCTTCTTCTTGCATTTCTTAGAAGTGATTATAAGGGATTTGCTTTGAGAAAGAGTTTAAGATAAGTGTAGTTCGTTTATTAGTGTTGTATGAACTTTCTTTTATATATGAAATTTATTTTTTGTTGTATCTTTCTCTTTAAGTCTGAGTAGTTTACTTTATCTTTCTCATTACTCTAAGTTATGGTGAAATGAAGAGATAATTTGGATGTGCCAATATTAAAATATAAAATAAATTGTGATGATTTTTCAACTTCGAACTTAATTTACTTTTTGAACTTTGAAATGTAGTATAAGTTCTACAACAGAGTGGGGATCACATTTGATTCCATGAAGGAGAGTTTTTTTCATGGAATTAAATGCAAATAAATAGGGAAATATAATTTGTTGGGTGTAGAATTGGTGAATCTTTAGGGTGAAAGACTAAAATCCCCAATTTCGTCTTAGTGTTTAAAAACTAAAGCAAGAGTTAGTCTTCAGGTGAAGGGAAGTGGGAGCTCTGGAGTGGTAGCCAGTAGCCTCCTAGCCTAACCATGGATTTAGGGACTAAACCTGTGATTAGCCAGTGATTTTCTATAACATTGTATCAGGTTAGAGAATTAAAATTGCTCCTATTTGGTACAATACATATTAAAACCATTTATCTCATCTTATTTTACCAAAATCTCACTATAGTGGGAAGGATACTTGCTCACATAAGAAATCTTCATCACGTAAACATAGTTTAATAGTTTAGTAGTTACTGTTTAAACCTTGTATTTCAGTTTTTTTATTAGTTAAATAATTTAGTTCTGATAATATCTCAACATTTGAAATTAGTGACAGTAATTTTGTTTTGACTTTCTTTGACTTTCCTAGTGAATTTATCATTTCAAATTTAAACCTTCTCAATGAGATCAATATTTTAGGCTTAAATAGAAAGTCCTTTATTACTGGATAACAATACGTATACTTGCATAGAATCCCAACATTAATTGCTTAAATTTCTAATTCATAAAATATTGCATCAAGCTTTTGACACTGTTGCAAAGCAGAGTCAATTGTATAATTTTTACACAAGTAAATTTCACTCAAGATCATTATTTTGATTATTTATAACACTTTTAGTATCGTATGATGATTGAGTATCAATTATCTACCTTAGTGAATTTTCCTCTAATACTGGTGGTAGTTGAGAATAGGTCACTCCGATTTGGTCAATCTTTTTCGATATAACAGCAATTTAAGATGCTAAAATAGACATTGCATTAGATTCATGAATACTAGCTACTCTATTAGGATTTACCCATTTAGATGGCCATTGAAAATTGTTAGTAGTCATTTCTTCTATTAAAGAGTATGCTTCATCAAATGGTTTTAACATTAGTGATCCACCTGCAGCAGCATCTATAATAGATCTAAGTGATCCTACTAATCCATTGTAATAAGTTTGAATCATTTACCAATCTGGTAAAGCATGGTGAGGACAAGGAGATCCTTAAATCTCTCCCGGGCTTCATATATCGATTCCCCTTCAAATTGACAAAAAGATGTAATATCATTTCTAAGCTTAGCAATTTTTTAGGGTGGAAAATATTTAGCTAAGATTTTTTTTGATAGTTCTCTCCAAATTTTAATAGATCCAGGTGTTAATGAATTTAACCAAGCTTTAGCTTTATGCTTTAATAAAAAAGAAAAAAGTCAAATCCAATAACATCATTAGGCACTACATCATATTTAAATGTATCAAAAATTTCAAGAAAACTAGCAAGATGTAAGTTAAGATCTTCAGTAGGTGTTCCTCCTATTTTGTACCATTTGGATAATAATAGGTTAAAGCTCAAATGAATTAGTAGAAACATCAGGATTTTGAATAGTTAATTGAAGTTCATCTGTTGTTGGATTAGCTTAATCTTTTAAACGTCATTTTCGATTTTCAATTATTTGATTATCTAAGTTATTCACCGTTTCGTTCAAAATTTTAACATCTTTTTGTTGTTTTCAAAATTTTCTAATAACACGTTCTATTTTCGAATCATAAGGTACTAAATCTTCAGTTCTAATCCTTTGCATAAACAAATATAATAAGCAAAGAAATTTTTTTTTAAAAATACACTTAAATATAGTTATACTTTTATATATATATA
>NEWO01000438.1:395112-421722 GCA_003013225.1 Phalaenopsis aphrodite | reverse complement strand
ATATTGATAATTTGTATTTTGTCTCTAAATTTCCTAATTTACCAAAACTATTTAATTTACCGTTACCTTTCCCGGCAATGGCTCCAAAACATGATCTCGGAAAATATAGTTGTGTAAAATTTATAAAGTTGACTTTACTTTTCAACGGTGCTAAAAAATTATTGTTGTATTTCATTAATAATAACATTAAGCACCTAATGTTGGGATTCTATGCAAGTATACATATCATTATCATGTAATATAAGACTTTCTATTTAAGTCTGAATTATCAATCCCATTAGGAAGATTTAAATGTGAAATGATAAATTAACTAAGAAATTCATAGAAATAAAATGAAATTATTGTGACTAATTTTGAATGTTTGAGTACTATCAAAATTAAATTATTAACTACTTGCAAAATTTAAATGCAGAGTTTAAATTAGTAACTACTAAACAAAGTTTATGTGATGAAGTTTTCTTATATGAAAAAACATCTTTCCCACCACAATGAGTTTTTGGTGAAATGAGATGAGATAAATTGATTAAATTTGTATTATGAAAAATAGGACAATTTTAATTCTCTACCCTGATTTAGTGTTATAGGAAATCATTGGCTAACCTTTGGTTTAGCCCCTAAATCAGTGGTTAGGATAGGAGGATACTGGTTCCAACTCCAGAGCTCCCTCTTCCCTTCCCCTAAAGGATAACTCTCGCATTAGTTCTTTACACACTAAGATCAAATTGGGGATTTTAGTCTGTCACCCTAAAAATCTCCAATTCTACACCCAATAATGTATATTTATCTATTTATTTGCACTTAATTTCATAAATGAAATAACCCTTCATGGACTGAAATGTGACTCTCAATCTATTGTAGAACTCATACTCCATTTTTCAGATCATATGTTTCACAACATATTTTAACAATTCAATTAGCAGAATCAAAAAGTAAATTAAGAGTGGATTTGAAAAATCCATCACAATTTAATTTATATTTTCACATTGGCACATTCAAATTATCTCTTCATCTCACCATATCTCAAATTTGGGAGAAAGATAAAAGGAACTACTCAGAATTCATGAGAAAGATACAAAAAATACAAACTTCATATATAAAAAAAGTTCAATAAACAATAATAAACGAACAACACTTATATGAAACTCTTTCTCAAAGAAAATTCTTTATAGCTTCTCTTAAGAAATGTAGGAAGAAAAAATCTCTTACTTCTCTCCCTCTCAAACACTTCTTAGAGAGTAATTCAAACTTATACTCACCACAAAAACTCAAAAATATAAAGAAAATAAATGACTAATGGTGTGGAATTTTGTGGAGGGATGTAAAGCGGGAAGGAGGAGTATGAAGAGATGCAAATAGGGGGAAGGAGATGCTTTTCTGATCAATTTTGACTCTAAATAGAGCCTAGGGTCGGTTCTCCGATAAGTGCATCCAAAAACTCTTCAAAAAGCATCCAAATTTGTCCAATCTTCTAGAAATAGGGCCTGTACTGACATTGGCGCCTTCGGAGCCCATTCAGGCGTCGTCTGCACCAGAGGCCATTTAATTAAATCTATCTTCTTTGTCAAACGGGACTGTCAACACTGAACAATTTTTCAATAATTTCATTTTAACTCAAAATTCCATCTTTTTGGTTTTCTTTTTGCTCCAAGTCCTAAAAATTAACATGTAATAAAACATAACAAATATCTTCCATTAAAGTGCAATATCAGAAAAGCTGAGTATAAAATATGGGTCTAAAAATGCATATATTTTTGGTGTATCATCCTTTGCTGAGTTCAACCTGAACTGTCCTCAAGATTTTCCTTCTTACAAGAGGGAAAAGACTACTACTGCAGCACTTGCTAAGCCTTTTGTTCTCGCTTCTGCTAAGGGAAAGACGTGATGATCATTATAGATACAATTGTAAGATACATTGTTCCTTCTTTAGTGTTTAAAATTAAATCGAGTTTGAAGTCGGTGCCATTAACTCTGTCCCAATGAAGAAACTACAACTGAAAGATTCAGAGGGCTACTGAAGCCTAGATTTATGAGGAAATGTTTGTTGATGAAATTCCTGACCATGAGGATCTAGGAATGTCAGAGACCTATACGCTTCTGCAAGGGAGTAGGTTCCATCCTTTAATGAACATCAATGGGTACGTAAGTATCTAGAGGATTGCTGCTACTTTACCGTTACCTCATGCACATCTTTGGGAGAAAAAGAAACTTACTCCTATCACCCGAGTCAGTACAATATTCTAGAGACTAGCTACTAAAGAGGGTTGTTTAGTTGGTGAATTACTTAAATGAGTGGGATGTGCAGTGTTCCCTTGCATGAAGAAAGAAATTATAAGAGATGCCAAATTTGCCAGATGATCTAAAAAATTAACTAAAAATTTGCCTGCTCGCATTCCTGTCAGGTTCCGCTTAAGAAGCAGAGTTGATACCACCATCACCACCACCGATTCTACTGTTGCTACTCCAGGACTCGCAGGTCGTCAACCGGTTAACTCACATCTGGGTCTGAGAATTTTACCAGTTACCAGTCGTAAGGATGTCTCTAAAGTTTTGAAGGAAAAGATTAAAAGGTTACCTGATACTATATCTGGTCTACACCTTGGGGAGCATACCTTTCTTTAGCGTGTCTGTGCCTATGTTGAGATACCCCATCTTAAGACATCACCGTTCAAGAAAAAAGGTGTGGGTCCTAAGGTTGTCGAACCGTTACGGTTCGGCGAGCCTATAAGGCAAGATCGTGGAATGAAGCAAGAATATAGAGTGTCCAACATCATCACATCTATTGCTACCAAGTTGGATGAACAAATGGAGGATGTTCAACAGAGTCCCCTAGACCTTAAGATAATAGAAGATTCAATAATTTAATAAAAGGTTGAGAAGCCCAGGGTCAAGATTTCTGAGTTAACCTGAAAACATGGAGTTTCCATTGATGATGATGATGAAGATTTTGACTTCAAAGACTTTCTCGATTAAAACTTTATGAATATTCATGTCATCAAGACCAGATCCACTGCATCTGCACTCGACGCCCAACCTCTCATTGAGGGGAACATTGTAGATGATCTGTGTAGGGTTGTTCTACTAAGGGTTGAGCAAATCAGCCAAATTGAGAAAAGGATGGAAGAGATGGCTACTTCCATTGCGGCCATGGCTACAGTTCATGGATAGTCTCAAGCACAACATTTAGCTTCTCCAAAAGTCAATCAGCTAGAGATTGTATGCATCATAGATGAAATGAAGGAAGTTGCCTCTGCTAATAGGGATGATCAATAGAAGAAAGATTTTGCATCAAGTGTTATAGTAGAAAAAAAATTTAAACAGATGGTAGAATAAGTTTGGGAGGCCTTAGCTCGATCTAAGGGTGGTGCATTGATTTTAAAGGGTAGACCCTACCCGGAGAAGTTTGATGTCGTACCCTACGCCAAAGGTTTTGTGTCACCAAACTTTAAGTTATTTGATGGGACTAGAAATCGTAGACAACACATAGTGCATTTTTGAGCCAGTTGTTGCAATACTAAAGGTAACAAAGCCTTGATTTTCCGTCAGTTTGTCAGCAACCTGTTAGGGATAGCATTTGATTGGTATGTCGAGTTGCCCAATAGGTCAGTGAAGACATTCGTCGAATTAGAATAGTCATTTTTAAAGAGATTTGTTGGAGTTCAACATCAAGTTTCTATTAGAGATCTCATAGTGGAGAGGCAAAAGCCAAATGAGACTCTAGTAGATTATATCTTGAGGTGGAGAAACTTTAGCATGAAGTGCAAACCCCAGCTATAATCATCATGCAATTGAGATTGTACTCCAAAGCATCCATTGGACAATAGCTTTCATGCTTAAAGGACTCACCATCAACTCTTTGGAGAAGCTACTCAACAAAGCTAGTAGTCTGCAAGAAGAAGTTAAACACGTAGATTCTCAGGAGAAATCAGAAAGGACCAGAGCATCCCAAATATTCGAGAAGAAGTCTATGATAGTAGCAACAGTTGATAAGGAAAAGGAACCAAAGAAGATACAGGCAGAACATTCTCGTCAAAGTTCCCAGTCATCATCACAACATGCTCAGAAAGGAACACAACAATATGGTCCTTCTAGTGAGCAGTAACATCAAAGGGGATCTATAGAACAGAGAACAAGAAGGGTCTGACCCGTTTGAAATGAAAGAGTATGGTATATTCCTTGAAAGATGAAGTTGTACACAGAATGTTTAGAAGCCGAATGAAGAGGCCTGAGTTCAAATTGTTAGATCCAATGAAACCTGAGGAAGCTGACAGGAAAGATCAACCTAATTAATGCTCATACCACAGGATGCTTGGACATACTATAGAGGAATATTTTGTCTTCAAGGATTGGCTTAAGAAAAATTTTAATGAAGGGAATATAACAATCCAGAAAGAATATTTAAAAGAATCTAAAAACGGTTATGTAAATATAATTTCGACAAAGCCAATTACTCCAATAGACCTCTATTCAGAAGAAGATGGATGGAGTAAAGCTTGAAGCAAGTCATCCAAGAAGATACTATATCAGAATTAGATTGCTTCAGCATAAGCAGCAGTTTAGATTCTCCAGCCTACTCAACCAAATACAAAAATGTTGCCAGAGAGACCATCACAACCAGAAGAGAAAGAGAAGAATGACATTGTGAAGATCGATAGCGTGGGGGGTAGAATAGGGGTTGCCTCTGTTTGATTGGTTGTCTCGGATTCAGAGAAGAAATTCCTCAAACCCCTGATCATGTATGATTATCTTTTTGCCCCACCAGAGTAATATGAATATAATGATTATGCTTTTGGATACATTTTAACTATTTCTAGTGATGACGTAACTGATTTTGTTCAATCTAACTTCGATCGTGATTCCGAAACTGATCCTCAAATCGTACTTGAGTATGATGAACCCATTAACAAGGTTGAAGAAGATGTCGATGAGACCGATTACGATAGCATCAGGAGTGAGGAGCCAGTCCTCGAGTGCCACGGTACACCACTAGTTATCAACTTGGTTCTCTTCAATTAAGAAGCAACAAAGAATTTACTTACAATATTGTAAGAAGCAGAAGAAATCACAGAGATAAACCTGAGAAGTGGGAAAGTGTTCCATTTGAGGTCAGCTTCTGTGGATAAAGGAAAACAAATAATAACTCAAAAAAAATACCTCCACCTTCGTCAGGGGAAGAACCAGATAATCAAGTAAAGATTGGAGGATTATATAAAGTGGATTATAATGTGCTAGCTCATCTTAGGAAGTTGCCATCCAAACAAAACATTTACGATGCTCTAATTCTTTCAAAGGAGATGAGAGAGTCTTTGGTTACATCCTTGCTTGACCAAAAGATTTTATTAGCTAAGTTAGTTAGCACTCCTCGAATGAAGTTTGCGCGTTGAAAGAACAACCTGACGTAACCTTCACTGATGAAGACTTGTTGCTAGGTACCGCTGACCACAACCGACGACTCTATATCTCTGTTAACATCGGCATATTCGTGTTGTCCGTAGTTTTGGTGGATCACGGAGCATCACTAAACTTAATGAGTCTACAAATTTTGGCATATTTGGACATTAAAGCTCAAAAGCTTACAATCGATAAAATGATGTTAAGAGCATTTAATCAGAAAGGAGAAAGAGTCATTGGATCAATTAGACTGCTTATTAAAGTTGGAGAACTAGTAACAACTTCAAAATTGCATATAGTGGACACCGAGACCTCTTTTAATGCTCTACTTGGTCACCATGGATTCATGAGCACAACATGGTTCCATCTTCCCTGCTCCAATGCATTAAGTATAATAAAGAAGGACAAGAACATTGCATTAAAGGAGATTTGCATCAATTCTCAGCTCAGGAAGTTGACATTCTTGAAGATGCCACCTACTATGTACCTCCAAAGAAAATTGTCTTCTCTCATGAAATTCTGACGAACAAAGTGAAAGATTCAGAAGAATCACAAAGAAAAAGCCATTTAGCTCTGCTTCATCAATCTTCCACCAATCTTTTACAATAAGTTGGGTGTTAGTTTGCGCACCCGAGGTTGAGGTCGGGGACGTTGATGAGGAAGAAACAATGCGATTGTTGGATGAACTAAACTAACTATTAACATTGATGATAAAGAAAGCTCCGAGGAGGAAATGATGATGATAAAACAGAAGAAATTGCAATACGAGATATCCTTAGAGGATGTGAAGAAAAGTGAATACGAGTCAATGTATGATCGGATAAATAACTATGTGAATTCCATGACCTTTACTCCAATTATCCCTCAGAAGTCGATAGTTTAGAGATTAAGGAAGTCCGTAGCTTGGTTTAAAGCCAATCAAATTTTACCTTGCTTCTACTTCTAGTAATCTTGAAAATCATGTAAACTTGGACGAGCGTCCTAATGAATTAATGAAATTAACTTTTGGTTTTATTTCTGCTTGTGTACAAAATTTAATTCAACAGGGATATTTGCCAAAACAAACGCCAAAAGATAAGTTACAACTTTTTGAAAAATTGTGGAATATAAAAAGTTGAACTCCTAACTTGAAAGAAGGTCATTGATTTGGTACTGTAAGACCAGTCAATGATTTTGAATTTTACATGGTTGTTACTAGCAGAATGGATGAGGATTACCTCGATGTAGATGTTGACTCTCAAGATCAGTTAATAGAAGATACCCTGCAAGAATTTGAGGAAGAAATTAAATCAACTGTTGATGAACTGAAGGAAATTAACCTCAAGACTGAGGGCAACCCCGATATACATTTATAAGCTCTTTACTCAACAATAAATAATCTTCAGAACTAATCAAGTTATTATCATAATTCAAAGATTGCTTTGCATGGAGTTATGATGAAATGCTAAGACTATCAGGGGAAGTTGTGGTTCATAAACTCAGGGTGGACAAAGATATAACCCCAGTAAAACAAGCTCCCAGAAGAATGTGCCTTGAAATAGAGCAACAAGTCATTATCGAGGTGAAGAAATTGATACAGGATAAATTTGTAAGAGAAGATATTTACCCGATGTGGTTAGTCAATATTGTACAAGTTAAGAAGAGAAAAGGACAAATTTGTGTATGTGTCGACTTCAGGGGTTTGAACAAAGCTTGTCCAATGGATGAATTTACGTTGCCGATACATGAAATGATGTCGAAAATCACTTCGACACATGAGATTTTCTCCTTCATGGATGGATTGTCAGGATACGACAAAATGAAAATTGCTCCAAAGGATGCAACACTTCCAGCCTTCAGAACACCGATTGAGATCTGTTGCTACATAGTGATTCCATTTAGGTTAAAGAACGCCGAAGCAACATATCAACGAGCAATGAAGAAGATCTTTGATGACCTCATTCACAACTAAGTGGAATGCTACGTGGATGATTTGGTCATTAAGAGTAAAGAAAAAATAGACCATTTGTTTGACTTGAGGATCGTGTTTGAACAATTACGACAATATAATCTCAAGATAAATCCCTTAAAGTGCGCCATCAATGTCATCTCCGAAAAATTTCTAGGATTCATTATCTGTCATCGGGTAATTGAGATCAACCCTGATAAGATTAAAGTTATCTTGGAAATGCATCCTCCTAAAACTTTGAAACGACTACACTCCTTTCAGGGAAAGTTGGCATATCTGAGATGCTTTATTTCTAATCTCTCAGGTAGGTGTCAGCCATTCTTGGCATAAAATAAAAAGGATGCCAATTTTTTTTGGGAAGAGAAGTGTCAGCTAGCCTTTAAGGATGTTAAACAATACTTAATGTCACCTCTTGTTTTGGCAGCCCATATCCTGGAAAAATAATTGATACTTTATATCGCAACTTTAGACGACTCTCTCGGAGCTCTACCACGACAATCTACTATCGTAGGGCAAAAAGACTATCCGAGGCCTTCAACTAGACACTAGTACAAATTTTAAAGAAGACAATGAATGAAAACAAAAGATATTGGCATAATAAACTATTAGAAGCTTTGTGGGATTATCAGACAACATTCAGGACTCCCAGTCAATGTACACCCTACGCACCTATATACGGGTCCGAGGCTGTATCGCCGCTTGAGGTTCAGACACCTTCTTTCAGAGTCATCATCGCCAACCAAATTACAATCAAAGAAAGTGCAAAACTCATACTTGAAGAATTGTAAAGTCTTAAGGGAATGCTACTAGGAGCACAACAACATTTAGAACTTTACCAAGCAAGAATGGTACAAGCACATGTCACATTGGTCCGCCATAAGGCATTTAATGTGGGTGACCTTGTTCTCGTTCTCAAAAGGCCTATTCTTTCATAACACAAGATAGGTGAAAATTTGAACCAACTTAGGAGGGACCATTTGTCATAAAAGAGGTCTATTTAGGAGGAGCCTACCAGCTACTGTATTTATGGGTGAAAGACTTATGCTGTCTATCAATTGACGATATTTAAAGACATACTATCCAACTTGACATTGCTTAAAATTGCCTTTTTGTGACTTTAATCATTCCGGGGTTATTTATTTGGCCAATTATCTAAAAATTTTAATAAAATTGATCTAAAAAAAATGAAAACTTTTAAAGTTGCATGCTCTAATGTTCTCCTTTCTACTTCTAAGTTTAATATTCTACTAAATTAAAATAAAAATAATGTGTACATACAAATAAATAAATAATCTTCGCACCGTATAGATGAAACTTTTGTCTATTAATGGTTTTGTTTTGTTCTTGTTCTCACTAAATTTCAGCGCACTGATGTTTTTTTAATTGTATGTAGAAAAAATGTCAGGATAGAAGTCGATGTTTGCTTTCAAGGATGGCTGGAATCTTGCACTTAAGTAGGGACTACCTTCGCTGTTAAAGATCAGTAATAGAGAAGATTCCTCATTGAAGAGGAAGAAAGTGATAGCACAACAGGACCCGATGGAGGGGACTAGTCGCCTGCTGCTATGATAACTTTGCCAACAGGACATCTAGTCAGTGCTAATGATGAGAGACTGCCATATGCAAGGTTAAGAAGGACTCAACGCAGAAACGCCAATCGCCGAAAACACAGTGCTTTCCTACGTGAAGAAAAAAGACACCTGAAAGTGGTGGAGAACTTACTTACGCTAATTCTTGAGGGGAAAATCTATGATCCTTGTATGAGAGAGACTTCTACTAGTCTGTCTGCTACAAAGGACAAGTCCAAATTTCTAATAGAACAGATACTACCAGCAGTACCAGATGAAGTTTACAAGAGTTGCTTGACGTACAAAGTCGATGTTCCTATTTAGGCATCAACCGCAAGAGCATTCGTAGAATGACCAACATGCAATGTTCTTCACTTAGACCACTGCAGTTCTTTTGAGGAATTCATAGCAGCTGGCATGGGACGTCAAGAGCTAGTTTACCTAGATGTTGTGCCATGTATTCAATTACTTATAGAGCCAAGTCAGGCGTGGTATCTTATAGATGTGGAGATGATCGAGCAGCCTCGACAATCTCAGAGGATCCGCACAGCAAAATTGAAAAAGAAGAATGAAGTTAACAAATGAGAATTTGAATTCAACTAGTAATTACAATGAAAATTTTTCAATATTTAAGAAGGCCTTGAACTGTACACTAGAGTCTTTTCTGAAAGTAAAGGAAGAAGCATTCTTGACTGCGTATTCAACCAAAGAGACAAATTTTGAGCTTATCTTCTGATGGACAAAACCTATTAAGAGCCACAAAAGTGGATGCATGGAAAAGGTAAGATAACCATTCAATGTGGTTGTTGCTACAGTTTTAACAAGGATAGGCAAGGGAACCACGTCGGATATCTTAAGATACGATGAGGTAGATCCATTGCCTTCAACAATAAAGTGGATAATAAAAAGGATGGTTAGATGAAGCGTTCTACTAGCAGACTGCATTCCAAACTATTATATTATCCACATTTATGAAGAGGGAGAGTGTATTCCCCACATATAGATCACCATGATTTTTTCAGACCTTTCTGTATTGTTTCATTTAAGAGTAAAAATGACATATTGATTAATAAAAGAAATTGATGTCGTCGGACCCTGTAATTTCAAAGGATCTGTTGCAATTATGCTGTCGGTTGGTTAGGTACTAATTTTGAAGGGAAATAGAGTTGACCTTACCAAGCATTGCATTCCAGGGGTATGACACCATAGAGTTTCCATTACATTGAGAAGGATGGATGACAACAAGATGTTGTGTATGGATTCCGACCTAATCCAGAATTGGAGGAGCTAAAACCATACAAGCTATGAGATGGTTGTACCTCTAAGTACACGCAAAAGAAACACTTGTTCTGGAGCGTGGCTTAGTGGTTAAGTTTCATCAGGAGTTCGTCCCATAAAGGACAGATAGACAATTTTTTTGTCACTTTTGTACTGTGCCAGAGCAACATATATGATATGTACTCAGCACATGATGCTTCAGATGTATTCAGCATGATTGACTCTTTTGATGCGTTCAAAATGTATTCTTTCTGTAGCACCTATTTTGAAGCAGAATAATGAAATTTCCCTCATAATTCAACATCTTTGTAAAATTGCCTTTTTGTTCAATGGATAAAATACGCAAAACCATACGTTGGTTAGGAATTATAACGAACAAAGAACAAAAAAATAACAAAATTTTGATTGATAATAACAAAACATAAATAAAACCTCCTTTTTGAAAATTAACCAATGAAAATTAAATTTTAAAAAAAACTTTGATTATTAAATGTGATAAAGACAACAAGAAAAGAAAATAATAAATTTGTTGAGTTTGTTTCTCTCTAGTTCGAGGTTTCTTACTCTTTGCTTGTGCAGCACGACTATCTTGGTCTTCACCAATTTCCTCACATCCCTCCGAGTTTCACACTCTAAACAAAATCTCACAAATCTTCCTCAGCAATGTCAATCTTCACATATCGTAACTCTATAAGCTTAACACTAAAAACTCCCTACACTACTTTCATGTTGTTCTCAGGGCCAGTACCTAATTTTTGATTCCCTCCTATTGAGGTCGGTACCTAAATTCTGATTCTCCTTTCACGGTAGGCATAGATGTTCTACTTTCATCTACACTTTTAAGATCAGTACCTAAATTATGATTCCCTCCTTTTGAGGTTGGTACTAAAATTCTGATTCTCCTTTCGGAGAAGGCTTGGAAATCCTATTCCCTTCTACACTTTCGGGGTCAGTACCTAAGTTCTATTGTCTTCCTTTCGAGGTCAGAACCTAAATTTTGATTCTCCTCTCGGGGTAGGCTTAGACATCCTATTCCCATCTACACTTTCGAAGTCAGTACCTAAATTCTTATTCCCTCCTTTCGATGTCGATACCTATATTTTGATTCTCCTTTTAAAGTAGGCTTAAACATCCTATTCCCATCAACACTTTCAAGGTCAGTTCCTAAATTCTGATTCCCTCATTTTGAGGTTGGTACCTAAATTCTGATTCTCCTTTCGGGGTAGGCTTAGACGTCCTATTCCCATATATACTTTTGGGGTCAGTACCTAAATTATGATTCCCTCCTTCCGAGGTCGGAACTTAAATTCAGATTCTCCTGTCAAGGTAGGGTTAGAAGTCCTATTCCCATCTACCCTTTTGGGGTCAGTACCTAAATTTTGATTCTCCCCTTTCAAGGTCGGTACCTAAATTCTGATTCTTATTTTAGGGTAGGCTTTGACGTTCTATTCCCGTCTACACTTTCGGGGTCAGTACCTAAATTTTGATTCCCTCCTTTTGAGGTTTGTAACTAAATTCCAGTTCTCCTACAGGGTTAGGCTTAGACGTCCTATTCTCATCTTCACTTTTGTGGTAAGTAGTTAAATTTTGATTCCTTCCTTTCAGAGTAGACACCTAAGTTCTGAATCTCATTATGGGGTAGCCTTAGATGTCCTATTCCAATCTACACTTTTGTGGTCAGTACCTAAATTATGATTCCCTCGTTTCGAGGTCAGAACCTAAATTCTGATTCTCCTCTCGCGGTGGGGTTTGACGTCCTATTCCCATCTACACTTTTGGGGTCAGTACTTAAATTCAGATTCCCTCCTTTCAAGTTCAGTACGTAAATTTCAATTCTCCTCTGGAGGTTGGCTTAGACATCCAATTCCCATCTACACTTTCAGAGTCAATACCTAAATTATGATTCCCTCCTTTCGAGGTCGCTACCTAAATTCTGATTCTCCTTTTGGGGTAAGCTTAGATGTCCTATTCCCATCTATAATTTCAGGGTTAGTACCTAAATTTTGATTCACTCCTTTTGAAAGTCTGTGCCTAAATACTGATTCTCCTTTTGGGGTAGGCTTAGACTTCTTGTTCCCATTTCCACCTTTGAAATAAGCTTAGATGTCCTATTCCTATCCTCACATTTTGGGTATGTTTAGACGTCCTATTCTTATTTCCACCTTTAAAGTAGGCTTAGATGTCATATTCCCATCTACACTTTTGTGGTGGGCTTAGATGTCCTATTCTCATACTCAAATTTGGGATAGGCTTTGACACCCTATCACCTTTCTGCACTTGTGTTTTCCATTCAATCTAGTTTCCTCACGCATAGTTTCATCTCCTTGAAATTCTAAATTGGAACCCAAACTTTATTTGATATATACAATTTCAATAGAGTCTTCGTTGGGACTGCCTGTTTGCCTGACTATTGTCCCCAAAATGTCATTTATTTTCCCATGTGAGAGTATCTGTTACTCCTCAGAGAACACCTGTCACTCAATTGTACACTTCACTCTACGTCTGTTGACTTAGAATTCTGTGTTGGTTTTGTTAATCTCGTCAGTCAACGCCAATACGTGCGGTGTGCTTGTCCAACACACCCCACCTATTGGGGGTCCATTTGTTGACCTCACTTTTGGTTGTGGTCTAGTTTCCTCCTTAGTATCCTAGTATCTAGCCATAGGGCTTTCCTGTTGATTATTCCTAGAGGACTAGAAAAGGAACCCTCACCATTAGAAATTCTAAACTTTCCTCTGCTCAACTTGAAGTTCCACATGTTGGTCCTAACCTCTAGCACTTAGTAGGTGGGGTTATTATGGGGAGCTCAAGGGGCATCCCCAGAATACTGCTTTTCCTTAGAGTTGACCCTGGTGTTACTCTAGAGCTAATACACTCACTTAAACTAACTTTCACTCACATCCCACTTGCAAACCTAAATCCAAACTTGTTGTCTTTGATCCCTTAACCTTTTGGAAGACTCATGTAGATGGTCCCTTAGACCCACTAGCCTTGGGCTAAAGTTTATCTTAAACCAATACATGAAGAACACCAAGTAGAGGATTCCATTGGTCCTTGGCTGAGATAGGGTGGTTGGCACCTGACCTTTACCAAAACACTCCAAATCTCAAATTTTAACAAAATTTCCCAAATTATCCAAATCACTATCATCATGGGGCTGCAATTAAAAATATTGAAACTCAATAAGACATATTGCTACTGCTCGTAGTAGCAGACCTTCTAGAATTCTTTGGACTACTGTGGAAGATAATCCAAAAGATCAAAATAAAGAGATAATTAAAGTTATTCAATTACGAAGTGGAAAATAAGTTGAAATAAGGATCCAAAGAGAAACTGAAGTATATGAAGAAAAGGAAGAAATGGAATATGATCAACATGAAAATGAACAAACACAAGTTCCTTTAGAAAAACCATTACCTCCGTTTCCTCAAAGGCTGAAGCAGAAAAATAAAAATAAACAATTTACAAAAATTTTTGAAATCCTTAAGAAATTAACGATAAATATTCCTTTTGTTGAAGCTTTGGAACAAATGTCAAGTTATGTGAAATTTATGAAGGATGTACTAAATAAGAAAATGAAGTTTACAGATCATGAGACCCTTGAACTCAGTGAAGAGTGTAGTGCTATTATTCAGAAAAAGCTTCCTGAAAAATAAAAAGATCCTGTTAGTTTTAGTATACCTTGTGCAATTGGTGAAAAGTTTTATGGAAAAGCTTTATGTGATTTAGAAGCTAGTATCAATCTTATGCCATTATCAATCTTTATACGTTTAGATTTGGGAGAAAATTCTCCTACTACTGTAACTCTTTAATTAGTTGATCGATCAATAATTTATCCAAAAGGAGTTATAGAGGATGTACTAGTAAAAGTGGATAAATTTATTTTCCATGTAAACTTCATTTTCAATATTTCTAATTGCAGCCCCATGATGATTTCCCATATTCAACATCACTTCTTCCATCATCAACTTCTTTTTCTTAACTTGTGGGTTAGGATTGAAGTTAATTTCTGGAGGATAATAATGTTAAAAACTAGAATTTCCTTGATTGTTCAGATTTTTGGATGGATTCACCAGATTGTTATAATTATTCCAACTAAAATTTGGGTGATTTTTCCATCCATGGTTAAAATAGTTCGATTAAGTATTATTATTTCAATTATTTATAGCGTTTAAAGTTTTATAAGATGATTGAGTATCAATAATCTGTCCCAGTGAATTTTCCTCTAATATTAGGGGTATTTGAGAATAGTTCACTCCTAGTTGATCAATCTTTTTAGAAATAGCAGCAATTTGAGATGCCAAAATAGACATTGCATCAGAACCATCAATACTGGCTACTCTATTAGGATTTACCCTTTCTGAGGGCCATTAAAAATTATTAGTAGCCATTTCTTCAATTAAAGAGTATGCTTCATCTAAAGGTTTTGACAATAATGATCCACCCGCAACAACATCTATAATAGATCTTAGTGATTCTACTAATCCATTGTAAAAGGTTTCAATTATTAACCTATGTGGCAAAACATGGTGAGGACATTTTCTAAGAAGATCTTTAAATCTTCCCTAGGTTTCATATATCAATTCCCCTTCAAACTAACAAAAAGATGTAATATCATTTCTAAGCTTAGCTGTTTTTTAGGGTGGAAAATATTTAGCTAATAATTTTTGTGATAATTCTTCCCATGTTCTAATAGATCCAGGTGTTAGTGAATTTAACCAAGCTTTGGCTTTATCCCTTAATAAAAAAGGAAAATGTCTAAGCCTAACAACATCATTAGACACTCCGTCATATTTAAATGTAGCACAAATCATAAGAAAACTAGCAAGATGTAATTTAGGATCTTTAGTAGCTAATCCTCCAAACTGATTATTTTGTACCATTAAGATAATAACAAGTTTAAGCTCAATTGAATTAGCAGCAACATCAGGATTTTGAATAGTCAAGTGAAGTTCATCTACTATCAGATGTCATAATCTTTTAATGGTCTTTGTTGATTCTCATTTATTGGATTTTCTAAGCTATTTGCCATTTCTTTTAATTTTTTAATTTTCTTTGTTGTTTTCAAATTTTTCTAACGGTACGTTCTAACTCTGAATCGTAAGCTACTAAGCCTTCAGATCCAATATTTTGCATAAACAAATAAAGTAAGCAAAGTAAAATTCTTTTTTTTAAATAATACTCTCAAATAAATTTCTTTTTGAATTTTTTTATTTTTATTTTTTTTATTTTTATAAATTTTTATAGTATATATATTATCTCTAACTTTCAAAATTTATCAAAACTATTTACTTTACTTATATTTAACCATTACCTCTCCCCACGCAACGACGCCAAAAAACTTGATCCTTATTTTTTATATGTAAGGATTTATGAAGTTTACATCCCTACAGCGCCAAAAACTTGATCCTTGTATGAAATATAAATTGTGTAAAATATATATAGCTAAAGGCAATTAATAATGGGATTCTACACAAGTATACGTATTATTATCAAGTAATAATGGACTTTCTTTTTAAGCCCCGAATATCGATCCCACAGGGAATGCGTAAATTGACAATGATGAGTTTTACTAGGAAATGTATAGAAAATCAAACAAAATCACTATCACTAATTTTGAATGTTGTGATATTATCAAAACTAAAGTACTTAAATATTAGCAAAATATAAATGCTAAGTTTAAAAAATTAATACTAATCTACTAACTATGTTTATGTACTAAAGATTTTTTATGTGAAAAAGCATCATTCCCACTACAATGAGGTTCTGGTGAAATGTAATGAGATAAATGTTTATAATATGTATTACTCCAAGAAGGAGAAGTTATAATTCACTACTCTAAAACAGTGCATAGAAAATAATTGGCTAATCCTAGGTTTAGTCCTTAAATTTGTGGCTAAGCTAGGAGGATACCGGCTCTCACTCTAGAGCTCCCACTTCCCTTCACCTGAAGGCTAACTATCGCTTTACTTTTTAAACAGTAAGACCGAATTGGGGATTTTAGTCTGTCACCCTAAAGATTCTCCAATTCTACACCCAACAAAGTATATTTCCATATTTGTTTGCACTTAATACCATGAACGAATTTCTCCTCTATGAAATCAAATCTGATCCACACTCAATTGTAGAACTCAAACTCCATTTCACGGATCATATTTTTCACAACATATTTTAACAATTCAATTAGACAAATTGAAATGTAAATTAAATTTGGAGTCAAAAAATCATCACAATTTATTTTATATTTTAATATTGACATATCATATTATCTCTTAATTTCACTATATCTCAGAGTAGGGAGAAAGATAGAGTGAACTATTCAGACTTTATGAGAAAGACATAACATACCACAAATTTCATATATAAAAGAAAGTTCATACAACACAAATAAACTAGAAAAACTTATTTGAAACTCTTTCTCAAAGCAAATCCCTTGTACCCTTTTATTAGAAATGCAAGAAGAAGATATCTCTCACTTTTCTCCTTCTCCAACACTCTTACAGAAAGTTTCACACTAAATCTCCCCACACAAACTTTAAACTATAAAAGAAAAATCACTAATGGATTTTAATATGGTGGTGCAATGAAGATGGATTTTGAAGAATGGCAAAAATGAAGCGTGGTGGAACGTCTTTGGAGCGAAAAAGAGTTACTTTCCTAATGAATTTCAGCCCCAAATAAAGCCCATGGTCGATTCTCCAAGAGGTGCCTCCAAATAGCTCTTTTAAAATCGTCCAAATACATTGAACCTTTTAGAAATGGGGGCTAAATTGCCCTTGGTGCCGTCAGCGATGAGTAAAAATTTCAGCTGTTATGTTGTTCTGCGGGGTCGACACTGCACTTGGCGCGGTCGGCGCTGAGTACTTGTTCAAAAAAATCATTATGACTCCAAATTCCATCCTTTTTGCTTCCTTTTTAGCTTTAAGTCTTAAAAATCAACAACCTACAAGAAAACATCAAAATACCTTCTATTAAGGTACAATATCACAAAAAATAAGTACAAAATATGGGTCTAAAAATGCATATATTTTCGGTGTATCATAAGCAATTTTAATTCTCTACCCTGATTTAGTGTGATAGAAAATCTTTGGCTAATCTTAGGTTTAGTCCCTAAATTCGTGGCAAGGCTAGGAGGATACTGGCTCCCACTTCAGAGCTCCCACTTCCCTTCGCCTGAAGGATTACTCTCGCTTTAGTTCTTTAAGCACTAAGATCGAATTAGGGATTTTAGTCTGGTTCTCAAAAAATATCATATTATGCACCCAACAATATATACTTCTTTATTTATTTTCAATTAGTTCAATGAACGAAATACTCCTTCATGGACTTAAATGTGCTTCTCACTCTGTTGTAGAACTCACAGTCCATTTCTCGTATCATATGTTTTACAACATATTTTAACAATACAATTGGTTAGATTGAAAAGTAATATATGAAAAAACCATCACAATTTATTTTATATTTTAACATTGGCAAATCCAAATTATCTCTTCATTTCACCATATCTAAGAGTAGGGAAAAAGATAAAAGAGAACTACTCAGACTTTAGGAGAAAGCTACAATAAAACACAAATTTCATATATAAAAGAAAATTCTTACAATAATAATAAACAAACAACACTTATCAGAAACTCTTTCTTAAAGCAAATCCTTTGTAGCCTCTCATAGAAAATGTAGGAAGAAGAAGTCTCTCACTTCTCTCCCTCTCCAACACTTCTTAAAGAGTAATTCACACTTAAACTCGCTACAAAAGCTCAAAATTATAAAGAAAATAAATGACTAATGGTGTGGAAGGATGTAAAGTGGCAAGGAGGACCATGAAGATATGTAAATGGGGCAAAAAAGATGCTTTTCTGAACAATTTTGGCTCTAAATAGAGCCTAGGGTCAGTTCTCCAATTGGTTCATCCAAAAACTCTTCAAAAAGTGTCCAAATTTGTCTCCTGCACCGACACATGTGTCGTCGGTGCCAGAGGCCATTTAATTAAATCTATCTTCTCTATCAAACTACGCCGTCAGCGTTGAACAATTTTTCAATAATTCCATTTTAACACCAAATTCCATCCTTTCTGCTTCCTTTTTGTTCCAAGTCCTATAAATTAACAAACTACAATAAAGCATAAAAAATACCTTTCGTTAAAGTGTCATATCACAAAAAAACTAGTATAAAATATGGGTCTAAAAAGGCATATATTTTTGGTGTATCAAAATCCCCTAAACTTGAATGTTACTTGTCCTCCACTAACTCTTTTACTACATAAAAATATGACTTATGACAAAGATTTTAACTTCTAGATTTCTATATTTTAGTCCACTAATCACAATATTATAGCTTAAGAAAAATGTAAAATAACTCCAGTTAATACTCAAGGTATAAGAATATCTAGCAGTCAAGTCTAAGATGTCTGATTCTCTACTCTTTTCAAGGAAAATTGCTAATTATTCATATTAAAGCCACTTAGAATATTCATATGAAAATGAACTTCATGAAACTTTACTATTAAATATGCTAATATTGAAATATAAGTTTAGAATATGCAGCTAAGCCTCCTTCCTTAAGTTTATTCAAGTGAAACCAACTTTTAATTGGGCATCTCCTCAAGCTTCTCCTCATAACTATTTTCTTTTCTTTTTTTTTTTCTCTTCTTTTCTATAAAGGATCATTTCAATCCTTTTTCTTTTCTTTTCTTTTCTATCTTTTTATGTGAGGATTACTACATCTGGATAACATTTAATGATTTTGAACTTCACTATCTTCTTCTTAAAGTTAAAAACTTTTCATATTCCTTCACTTTATAGATTTATACTAGCCTTAAAGATTTTTCATAAAACTTTATTCTTTTCTTCTTACATAAATTTCTAAGGTTTTTAATATTTAATAAATACAAATGCCTATACTTAAAATAAAAAAAATCGACTTATTATATCATACCAAATATCTTAATCTTTAAATTTAACCTTTATTACTGAAAATTCTTTACCTAAGTTTACTATATATTTAGAAACACAAATATAGTTATCTAAAGTTACCCTTCAATACCAAAGGCCATGTTAAATTTTAAACTATTTTGAAAATACAACTAATTGAGGAGAAATAAAATTAAGTTTCTTTTTTTAAAGGAATTTTTCTTTCCCTCCCAAACTTAAAATTTTAAATGATTTAGCTTATAAAACCAAAAAAAATGGTGAAAGAAAACATTTAATACATAAAGGAAAGACTTGCCTGTTGAAGGTTCTGAAATTGAAATTTAACTCTGAAATGTTGCAGGTGCTACTATGAAAAGCTACAAGACTTAAAATATTAAATAACACATAATCAATATAAAAATTTGATGAGAATGAGTTAACTACAAATAAATTCAACAAAGTACTAAAAACTAATAACTTTCAGCAGTTTCACAGATATATTGTTCACAACACAACATAACAATTCAAATAAAGTGTCGTTATCCATAAATAAATAGTCTCAACAATAAAGTGCAACTAAACATAAACTAAACAAAAATCTAACTAACACATCACCAATCATCGTCTTCTTCCCTTCTTTTTTCACATCCAAGTTTTGCTGCTGATATTGGGTAAAAACAAGATGAGTCGGAAACTAAACTAAGTGATCACTTCTCATGTATCTGACCATTGCATCATCATAAGAAGAATCATATTCAAAATTTTGTCCTATCAAATCATCATTGTGTACTCCTGGCCTCCATATTTTCCATTCTACTTTCCATTCTCAAGATATCTCCTTGTTGGATCATCATCTGCTCCATATTTTTTGTTAAGTCTAATTAGGTTAAGGTTAATTAAACCTAATTTTTGTAAGATTTAATTGATTAATTAGACTTATTTGTGGTTAAGTCTAATTTGGTTAAGGTTAATTAAACCTAATTTATGTAAGGTTTAATTGATAAATTAGACTTATTTGAGGTTAAGTGTAATTAGGTTAAGGTTAATTAAACCTAATTTGGGTAAGGTTTAATTAATTATATTGACTTATTATGGGTTAAGCGTAATTAGGTTAAAGTTAATAAAACCTAATTTACGTAAGGTTTAATTCATTAATTAGACTTATTTGTGGTTAGGTCTAATTAAGTTAAGGTTAATTAAACCTAATTTAGGTAAGGTTTAATTAATTAATTAGACTTGTTTGAGGTTAAGTCTAATTAGTTTAAAGTTAATTAAACCTAATTTTGGTAAGGTTTAATTAATTAATTAGACTCAATATGGGTTAAGTCTAATTTGGTTAAAGTTAATTAAACCTAATTTAGGTAAGGTTTAATTGAATAATTAGACTTATTTATGGTTAAGTCTAATTAGGTTTAGGCTAAGTAAACCTAATTTAGGTAAGGTTTAATTAATTAATTAGAATTAATATGGGTTAAGTCTAATTAGGTTAAAGTTAATTAAAGGTTTAGGCTAATTAAACCTAATTTAGGTAATGTTTAATTGATTAATTAGACTTAATTGTGGTTAAGTCTAAGTAGGTTGGTTAAGCCTAATGTGTTTAAGGCTTAATAATTAATTAGGTCTAATGGGTTAAACCTAATTAAGGTTTGATTTTGTATGAAACCAAATTTAATTATGGTTTAATGGGTGAATTAAGTCTAATGGTGTCTTATAGACTTAATTAAACTTTGATTTTGTATTAAACCTAATTTAATTAAGGTTTAATGAGAATAATGTTATTTAAACTTAATTAAAGTTTGATGTGAGTCTATTTTGAGTTAGACTCAACATTGACTTAATCCATAATGAAATGAGCTAGGTTTGGTGAGGAGAGGATTTTTAGGGTTTAAAATATTAATTTAAAATTAATAAATCTTAACCCTAATGTAAAAATGTCATTTTGAATTGTTTAATAGTTTGAGAATTGTCATTTTACGGTTATTGTCTGTCATCTTAAATTTTCTAACCATTTTTTATTTTCATTTTTATAATTATTTAAAAGAAATAATTATCAAGTGTCTTGAAAATTAGGAAATTGTGTTTTAAAGAATTTTTCTATCTTAGGAAAAATTAGGGAGGATTCTTAAGGCCTCAAGTTAAATTCCTAAAAATTTCATATTTTCTTGTCTTATAAATAATTTTTAATAATTAAAATACTCTAGAGAGTATTTAATTATTTAAAAATTAAATTTAAAGGATAAAATTATAATTTTGGTATCATAATTTTGTCCTTTTCATGCTGAGTTTAGAGGTATTTTTGTTTTATTTTTATGATTTTTTTTATGTCAAGATGTTGAATTTTGAAGATTTAAGGTTTATTTTAATTTAAATAAATCCAGATAAACCTAAAGGCGCCATGTGTCGTTGGACGGGTCGAAGACGAGGTTGATCCTCTGTAGGCATTCGAACAACAGCGATGGTGATATTAAATTAGAGCCATCCCTTTCCAAAATATATAAACAGACATCATCCATTCATCCCCATCATTATATGATAACCCGTAAACAGTTGATGATCTAGGATTAAAATCTCGCTTGATTCTTGATGGATTCAAGCGATTTTTATTTCTAGAGCTTCATCTAAAGATGAAAAAGGCATCTATACGGTGATGATGAGGTTTTGAATGAGTTTGTTTCACAAAGGGTCAAACCCAAACACCATTAGGGCTAGCTCAATCATAGCTTAGCCACAGTCGATTTAAGTTCGATTTGATTGGCTTGGAAACTTCATTTTGACTTGAGAAGACTTTGGCCTAACTCAATTTAAGGTTAAATTGAGTCCATGTATGATTTTGATCACAAGGTGCCTCGGCCTAGGAGGAGATGGCCAATCAGTGGTTTAAAGGCTATGGGGAAGGCTAATTTTGATTGGGCTCCTCCTTACTCAGTCCTTAGATGGATTTAGGTCAGTCAATTTGAGGTTTTGAAGTGCTTTGTTTTACACTCCCAAAATGTTTAGTTTTGGGTCCTTTCAGGTTAGCCAACTTGAGAGGATTCAGTGGGTTTCATGCCTTGATTCAATGGGGAATCAATTGCCCAGGGTGTAGGGAGTATTTTTGCTGTTGGGCATTTTAGGAATTGGGTAGTATTTAAGGTTTTCCAATTTTTCCTCATCCTCTTCAAGCTCTCTGGTTGGCCCTATTTATAGCCATGGTTGGCTTTGGGTGAGCTTGGGCATGGTAGAATTCATTTGGGGGAGTTTTCAACTTCCCTATTAATGCTTGGAGATAGGGTTTCGGCTGTTGAGGTGGTGGATATTCATTTTGCAAGCTTATCACCATGAGTTTAACCATGGTGAGGATAATGATGCTATCTTGATTCTCCCATGGCTTTCTCCTATTGGATTCATTGTGAGGTGGTTATAATTGGTTATATTCTGATGGATCAACCTTCCCCAAGTGAATTTTGTCATGCTCTTGATGGAGCTTGGGGAGAATGCCACATAAGCCTTTATCTTCCCTATTTTCTATGTAATGTCATGATGAGGTTAACCCTAGTGTAAAGAGTGGTTTGGCTAAGTATTTTCCTTGATTGGGTGATAGTAAAGGTGAGTAGTAACTCATCCAAATCATCTTCCATGGATGATATGTTTGGTTGCCACCTTTGAAGCTCACTTATCATGGCATTATGATGAGTCTTCATCTTGGTTAAACATGGTAAAAGGGGAGTCACAAGTAGTGTTTTATCCCCATTGGTTAATCCGTAGCACACTTGAAATGATTATTAAGTTGGTCGGCCAACTCATTTCATTTAAGTAAATGAGTCACACTTCATATGTAGGAAAAAGTGACACATAATCCTCCCTCCCCTTATCATCATGAACTTGGTCGTGGTGAGGTCAATCATAATGAAAGAGATGACTTAAGACATGATTTTTCTCATTGTATGGGACTTAAGGTGCTTAATGATTCACCAAATATTCCTTCAAGAATTTATGAGGGAATGACACCTCATTTCCTTTCATGATTAAAGTGTCATCATGTCTATTAACCATTGTTAAGGTTACATGTCATTTGTCACCCAATGGTTTGATTTATTTTTAATGGGTCTTATGGGTTGTGTTTAACCCATATGAGGTCACCCATGATGTCATTAATGGGTTTGGAATTTTGAAAACCATTTATTATGTCATAAATGGTGTCACATGTCCAAATTTCCTTTTTTATGGTTTTTTAATTGTGTTTCCATTTTTAATTAATTGTGTAATTAATAAAAAATACTGGAAATTATTATTATTTGCCAATAAATTAATCAAGGTAATTTTAAAATTAATTATTTGATTTATTTTTTATCAAAATTGGATATTTTGACTAAATTTGATAAATGTTGACTTGGGTTGACCAATGTTGACCAAAATGGACTATAAGTCAAAGTGGACCAATCGGATTAATTGAATTTTTTGTCATCAAAATGTCCTCTTAAGTCAAGGTTTGACCAAATTAGGGCTTATCACCACTGATCTGATCATTTTAGGGTTTAAGTTGACCAAAGTTGTTCATTTTGACCAAAATTGACTATATTAGTCAAAATTGATCAATTAGATCATTTAAGTGTCAATGTTGACTTTTTTATCATGAAGATGACCTCTAAGTAAAAAAATTTGACCAGGTTTGGGTCTGTCACCACTAATCTGATCATTTCATGGTTTATTATTGTTAAGATTAAAAAAAAATGTTTTGTGGATTATTTTAATTTCCAGGGTTTTAATGACCCTAGAAATGTCCAAAGAAGTCAATATTGGTAGGCCCCTTTATCTTAATGACCAAAATGATCATTTTCAAGCCTTTTGGGTATGTCTAAGAATCTTAGGTCTTAACATTCCTGAAGTTAAATTTTTATCTATGAATGTTGTTTTAAGACCTTCATTAAAAGTGAGGTCAACAAATTTATCTCACATTACTCAGATCCAAAAATTTTGGAATTTTTTGAGAGATTTTGAGAAAATCCTTTGGTGAAGATCTCTTACTTAGTAGATTTAAGTATAAAGCGTTTTACTATGTGATTTTCAAATTTTTTCTGGAATTTATTTGAATTTTTTCAAATTTTATCTAAATTTCCCATGGCACCAAGAATGAGCAAAGAAAAAAGAAAAGTAGATTATGATGAAAAAAATTGTGTTAGCTTCAGGGCAAGTGCTCAATTCAATAGTAAACTTGAGCATAAAAATGTAATTTTGGATCGTGGTTATAAAAATCTGGGTGGAGAAGTTGAGCAATTAATCAATGCTGGGCAGTAGAAAATTTTTTGTCATCTTACTTCTGATGCGATTATTGGTGTAATGATTGAATTCTATGCTAACTTCACTGAAGCTTTTGACCACTTTCTCTTTGTTCGTGGGAGAAAGGTGGAGTTTTCTCCATTAAAAAATTATGAGTTTTATCAGTTGGAAGATATTGATAGTGGTCAGTATAAATAATTTTCTTGTACTAATGAGGCCTTAAATGAGGATATTTATTTTCTTACTGATGGAAGAGGGACCTGAAAAGTAAAAAATGGTGTTAATGTAAACTTTCCTCTTTTTATGCTTAATGTAGCATCTAAGGCCTGACACTACTTTATTACTCAAAAAATGATTATGAAAAATCATCATATTGAGGTGACCAAGGATAGAGCCATCCAAAACTTTTGTATTCAGCAGGTGATGAGGATTAATGTAGGCTCTATTATCTACATGAACAGCAGATCTTGGGAGAGACTACTGGTGGTTTGGCACACCCTGCACTTATTTTTACACTATGTGAATAGGAAGGAGTTGATTTTAGACCTGTGAAATTGGGGATTGAGCCTCTAATACATATTGGGCTTGCCAATATAAAGACATATGAATCTCATGTTGATTGGAGATCTGGAGGTAACACTGGAAAGGTATTTAAAATTAATGGGCATCCTTTGAAACGTTATTATGAAGGGCACATACCTTAATTTAAAAAATTTTTAATTTTAAGTCAACCCAACTAAACAAATGGTGGGTCGGGCTGACAACGTTAAACCAAGTGCTTTGTGGGAGGCAACCCATACATATATGTCTATGTATTACTATTTTGTTTGATAAGTGTCTTATATATTAGTAGATAGTAAACGTACACAATTACATTTATTATAAATTAAGTAAAATTTAGTATTGGAGAAAAAGTTGAATTAAATTGAATGAAAAATGAAAGTCGCAATATTTTTGCCACTGGCACTGATGGTGCCAGAAAGGGTGCTGACGGTGCCCAAGAAAACGGACCTCCGCACCGGCAGCGCTAATCGGGAGCGCCAAATGGTGTCGAGAGAGGTTTGATGGTTCAGACAACTTTTGACTGGATTTCGCTCCATAATAACCGTTGGGAGGTGTTTTTAAAGTCCTAAAAACTTTCTAGGATGCCTAGAAACTTCTTATTTTTGGATTCTATGGCTTCCAATTCCAGAAATACCTTACGGTATAGAGTTTTCAATAGAAGAAAGTTTATTAGTTTTGACGAGCAAAGATTATACGATAAAGTTATTACAAAGAAGAGATTGATCAAGGAGAGAGGATTTGTTAATCATGGATTGATCAATCCAAGTGCTCAGGTTGACAAGATCATTTTGCAAAGGAAATGGTAATTTCTGTGTTACACTACCACTGTGGTTGTATTGCCAGTAGTGATGGAGTTCTATGCAAATTTACATGGAACTTCCCACGGAGTTGTCTTTGTATGAGGTAAGGCTATCCCATTTACTCCTGCGAGGATTAATAAATTTTATATGATAGAAAATGTTCCAAATTGTCATTATACAAATTTCACTCCTATGCGAGATTTGATGCAAGATGTTTATAATTTTTTGATGGATGAAAGTGATACATGGGAAGTACAAAATGAAGGATATATTAGTTTTCCCGCTTAATCACCAATTTTAAAGTAGTGACAATTCTTTATTTGTGCAAAATTACTCCCTACTATGAAGATTAGTAGAGTCACCAAGGAAAGTGTTATTTTAAACTACTGTATTCAAATGGAAAAACCTATTGATATAGGATCAATCATATTTAAATCTGTTATGGATATCATTATGAATGGGTCAATTTATGGACTTGGGCATCCATCTACAAGTTTTCTGATTTGCAGTCAATCCCAAGTGTTATATGAAAGTTGGGAAAAAGTTTTACTATCATGGGAACCCATGATCCCTATTGATGATCAAAATGTTGGTAATGGAAATGAAGCACTAATTGCTATTATGAATTATTCTTCACATGCTTCAACTCCATTAATACCACCAACGGTAGGAAGTTCGCTTGCTTTGAAGAAATAAATGAAGAAAATTGAAAGGGAACGTAAGAGTATTATGAATGTAGTGGGAGATCTTAAGTACCTTTTTTATCACCTTGATTGAAGAATGAAAGAAATTTTTGATAATACTGGAACTTTTGAAGTAAGATTAGTGCGGATGTTTAAGGAAAATGGGTGGATTGAAGAAAATATGATAGATCAATTCCCGTACCGATCTTTCTACAACCT
>NEWO01000438.1:381411-394814 GCA_003013225.1 Phalaenopsis aphrodite | reverse complement strand
TATTTTCATATATAGAAGTTAGTTTGTTATTGTTTGTGAAAATAATTTTTTGTGAATGTTTATTTTTGAATTATTATTAGATAAAAATTTGTGTTTAAAAATACTAAAAAAAACTTTGGAGTAAATTAAAAGGAAATTAAAAATTTGAAAAAAATCAAAATAATGAATTTCGAGCCATCAGCGCCGACGACGCCTTTGACCCGAGAGCAGTAAGAACCCTTTAATTTGTGATTTTCACCATAAAACGTCCATTTTTACCCCTAAAGTCACCTTCAACCTTCATTTTTCACACCGAAGGCTTCATTTTGGGTGGATTTTAGGAGATTTAGAGGCAAATGAACTTCAGATTTCATTTTCTTTAGGTAAGAGCTACACTTTAAAGTAAAATTTTTTTATTTTCACCAAAGACTTCTCTAACATTGCCTAGATCCTAAAGTTTGTTTTTTTTTAGAGATTTTGAGAAAATTCTTTGATGAAAAACTTTTACTTAGTGGATTTAAGTTTAAAGTGATTTACATTTTGATTTTCTAAATTTTGGAATTTATTCGAATTTTTATCAAATTTTTCTACATTTTCTATAGCACCTAGTTCGAGCCAAAGAAAACGTGAATATGACGAGCAAAAGTTTGCTAGCTTTAAAGCTAGTGCTCAATTTCATAATCTTAGAGAAATTAAGAAAGTGACTCCGTATCGAGGTTTCAAAAATCTGGAAGGAGAAGTTGAACGATTGATTATCGCTCGGTAGTTGGAAAACTTTTGCTATTTTACTGCATATGTGATAGCTGGGATAGTTATGGAATTTTATGCCAACTTTCCAGAGGCTTCTGATGATTTCATTTTTGCTCGAGGAAAAAGGGTGGAGTTTACTCCAAGAAAAATAAATGAGTTTTATCAGTTAGAAGTTGTTTATAGATGTCAGTATCATTCATTCTCTTCCATAAATGAGGCTTTGGATGAGGTTATTTCTTTTGTGACTGGAGAGAAAGGGGTTTAGAAAGTAAGGAATGGAGTTGAAGTCAACTTTCCCTTTTCTACGTTAAATGTAGTATCTAAGGCCTGACATTATTTTATTTTTTGGAGGATGATTCCAACAATCCATCATAATGAAGCGACCAAGGATAGAGCCATTCTGAACTACTATATTCAACAAGTGATGTACATAAATGTAGGCTCTATCATTTATATGAACACTAGATCTATTACTATAGGAGAGACCACTGATGGATTGGCACACCCTGCCCTCATTTATACACTTTGTGAGCATGTAGGAGTTGATTTCAGACCTGATGAGGAGAGGATTGAGCCTCAGAGACCGATTGGGCCTGCAAACATTAAGACTTATGAGTCCCATGATGATTGGAGATCTGGAAGTAAGGCCACGGATATTCCTTCTACTTCTAGGTCCCCTACTTTTAGTGAGCCTACTTTAAGTAACTCTAATAACAGGCATTTATTAGACCAGATGATGATTCTACAGTGAGATATTTTGAGTATGGATCATAGGATGCAGAACATGGAGGCCATAAATGCTCATACAAATGATCTGATTTGCCAGAAGTTTGAATATGATGATGCTTATGATGATGCTTTAATGAAATACTTAAGGGGTGATCATACAGTTCAGTTTCCTATACACCCTGTCTATACTTCATATCAGCAGCAGAAGTTAGATGTTAATGATGAAGAAGATGATGACTGGTGATCTTTTTATTTGTTTTTTTGTTTGTTTTTGCTGTAATTTGTGATTGTATTGTTTGTTTTGTGATATTGTTGAGACTCTATTGTTATGTTATACTGTGAAATTATAATTTGTAAAACTGTTTTCATTTTTAGAATTTAGTTTAGTTCTGTTGTTAGTTTCAGAACTTTGTCATTGGTATTGTAATTAACTCTTTCTCAACAAATTTTATATATATTATATGCAATTTAATGTTTTAAGCCTTGTAGTTTTTAATATTAGCACCTACAGTATTTCAGAATTTGTTTGTAAAAATCTGAATCTTCAACAGGTATGAATTTTCTTTATGTATTTAATGCTTTCTTTCACCCTTTTATTTTTAAAGTTCTCTATGTAAATCTTTTTAAAAAATTTAAGTTTGGGGGGGGGGATAGTATTTCAAAAAAAGAAAAGAGAGAACTTAATTTTATTTGTCTTCACATAACAATATTTTCAAAAATTTTAAATTTACCATGACCATTGGTATTAGGGGTTAACTTTGGATAACTATATTTATGCTTCTAAATATATAGGAAATTTAAGTAAAACAAAAATTCAATAATAAAGGTTAATTCTCGAGACTAAGATATTTGGTAAAAGAGAATAAGACTATGTTTTTCTATATTAAGTAAAGGAATTTATATTTTTGAAGTATTAAAGATCTTAAAAGATTCATCTAAAAAGAAAAGAATTAAACTTTATGTAATTTTCAAGTTAATATAAATTTGTTAAGTGAAGAAATGTGAAAAATGTTTACCTTTAAGAAGAAGATATTGGAGTTCAAAATCTTTAAAGGCTATCTTGATGTAGTAATCCTCACATACATAGAAAAAAAAAAGAGAAGAAGAAAGAAAAGGAAAAAGGGATTGAGATGTGGGGAGAAGCTTGAGGAGAAGCCTAATTAAAAATTGGCTTAACTTGAATCAACATACAGAAAAAGACTTGGACACATTTTCTATACTTTTTATTTGAGTATTAGCTTAATGATTAATAAATTTTTATGAAGTTCTTTTATATATGAATTTTCTAAGTGACTTTAATATGACAAATTGCAATTTTTCTTGAATGAAATAGAGGCTCAGAAATGTTAGACTTAACTAGTGAATATCCTAACACCTTTAGTATTAACTAGAGTTGTTTTCAATTTTTCTTAAGTTATACTATTATGTTTAGAGAACTTAAATATGAAATTCTAGAAGTTAAATTCATTACCATAAGTCATATTTTTATATAATAGAGGAGTTACTTGAGGATATGTAACGTGTAAATTTGGGAAATTTTGAGGCACTAAAAATATATGCATTTTGATGCACTACAGCTTCATCTACTCTTATAATCTGAATTACTTAGAAAATTATACACACATTGCCAAAGCTAACCTTTCAGGTTGAAAGAGTGGGAAGAATCGATAGGCACACTTTTAACTTATTGCATTACGATTTACTTTTATTTATTTGCACCTCTTGTCTCCAACTTATAGTCTTGCATGTTAAACAAAGATGCCACCTTACATTTCAAAACCAAAATTGTTAGGATAGCCACAAAACCTAAGCTAATATTTTAAAATAAAACAAGTTTAAATTCACCGGTATAATAGTCAAAATATAAGAAAACTCAAAATTTAATCACAAACAAAACAAAACAAAAATTGCAACAAAATTAAGACGTTTCTATTGTATAATCAGAATTCCCTCGGAGGAGGTAACCTACGGTTGCTAACAAAATTTTCCACAGTCTAAATGAAAGTACAAAACAAATTAAGTTGTGTCTAGCAAATTCATTTGGACTAAGTGAATCCGAAAGAAAATAGTGGTGTCGGAACGGGGGAACCGTAGGATCCTAACCGGTGTCTCTCTAATATACTTTAACATTCCCCGTAACTTTTAAATAATGATAACTTTTGGAGACATTTGATTTGACATCAAGACTATATACATTAGAAAACTTAAACTTACCACGACAAGAAACTTGGAGCTATCATTGTGGACTCACGACCATCTTCAACAAAAAAAATGTCTACATAAGCTAAATCATTCTTTAGAATTAAACAACAAGTCATAAGATTTTGAGGTTGTCCGTCTAATGTGATATAAAACCTCAACTTTTCTTTAAGCCTTTGTATTGTTCTCTTATAATATATAAGCCCTAAATCGCTTTAGGATTCAGAGGTTTTCATTTGTCATGAACTAAATCCTCACAACTTTCAGGCTGTTTGTGTGATCATTTCACACAGATGTAAGCCCTGATTAAATAAAATTGGCTAGATGAAACATTTAAATATTTCTTCTCTAAAATAAAGCCGAACTATAGGATAACTTAGGAAGTGGCTGAGGTTCTCCTTAAGCTTCGTGACACCCTCTAGTTCTTCTTCCTTTAGATTCCATAATAAATGTTTCAAAGTCAAACTATTTTTATTTCACACCCTTCGTCCGATCTCTTAGAAAAGTCCCATCCTTTAAAATTTCTAAAGACAATATCCCTTCATTTTTACCGAGAATTTTTTTATGTGACTTCAGTTATCTATAATGTAATTAACTAAAAGGGCTTGTCTTTATAGGAAACTTTTTCAAACCCAGCTTAATATAAACCTTATTTAATTTTTCATATTAAAAAGGGAAATTTGTTGGCTTACAAATAAAAATGGTCTCGTAGACCAAACGGATATCATATATTTCTTGGTACCCCACTATCAAGTTTTGTGCCGATCTATTGGGATAGACACATCATTGAAACCTTGAAAATAAGATAAGTTCTAAATGAACTCAAAATATTTCAAGAAATCTTCAAAGTGGTTCAGGATCATGCTCCGAGCACTTTAGAATCTCTTAAATATTTTGAAGGGGAAATTGAACTTGCTATATTTTGTTCTAAAATCATGCACTAAGATCTTCTGAGACTCAATAAATTCATAACTTGGGGATTAGTAGTTATACCTTCATCTACTCCTGCAATTTCAATTCCTTAAAAAATTATATACACGTTGTCAAAGTTAAACTTTCAGGTGGAAGAAGCGAGACGAATCGACATGTATGCTTTTAAGTTATTGCTTCGTGATTTACTTTTATTTATTTGTACCTCTCATTTCCTGCTTGTAAACTTGCATGTTAAACAATGATGCCACCGTGAATGTCAAAACCAAAACTATTAGGATAGTTGCAAAATAAACTAATATTTAAAAATTAAATAAGTTTAAATTCACCGCTACAACAGTAAAAAAATAAGATAACTCAAAATTTAATTACAAAAAAAAAAACAAAAATTGCAACTAAATTAAGTCTTTTCAATCGGATGATCTGGAATTCCTTAGAGGAGGTAACCTAAGATTGCTAACAAAAATTCCCACTATCTAAATGAAAATACGGAAGTCATTAAGTTGGGTTTAGTAAATTCATTTGGACTAAGTGAATCTGAAAGAAAATAGTGGTGCCGGAACGAGGGAACCGTAGTATCCTAATCGGTATCACTCTATTCAACTTTAACATTTGCCAATACATTTAAGTAACCATAACTTTAGGAGACATTTGATTTGATATCATGAATTGACACATTAGAAAACTTAAACTTGCCACGATGAGGAACTTGGAGCCAGCATTATAGGAACCACAACCATCTCCAATAATAAAACATATCTACATCAACTAAATCATACCTTAGAATTAAACAACAAGCCATAGGATTTCGTGGTTGTCCACCTAGTGCAACATAAATTCTCAACTTTTTATTAGGCCTTTGTATGACTCTGCTATATAATATAAGCCCTAACTCGCTTTAGAATTCTAAGGTTGTCGTTCGTCATGGCTTAAATCCTCACATCTTCCAGGTTATTTGTGTGATCGTTTCACACTGATGTAAGCCATAATTAAATACAACTAGAACGATGAAACATTTAGATATTTCATCTGAAAATTGAACCAAAATATAGGATAGCTTGGGAAGTCACAAAGGTTCTCCTCAGGATCCGTGACATCCCTTAGTTCTTCTTCCTTTGGATTCAATAATTAAAGTTCCAAATTCGAGCCATTCTCATTTCACTCATCTTCTTTTGATCTATTTGAAAAGTTATATCCTTTGAAATTTCTGAAGACAATATTCCTTAATTTTTATCAAGAGTTTTTTTAGGTGACTTCGGTTATCTAAGATGTAATTAACTAAACGGGTTTACCTTTATAAGAAACTTATTTGAACCTAGCTTAATTTTTCATATTAAATAAGGAAACTAGTCGGTCTACAAATAAAAATTGTTTTACAGACCAAACGGATGCCACATATTTCTTAGTTTGTTTGATCAAGCCTCACCCTTAAGTTTTGTGCTTATCTTTTGGGATAGATATATAACTTGAGGTGTAGTGCTATTTCATCTAAACATTGAAAGATATGGGATCATATTGATTTCATATATTTCTACAAAATTATATATATATATATATATATATATATATATATATATATATATATATATATATATATATATATATATATATATATTCCCCAAAAAATGTTATATTGATTGAAGACAATTAATAGAAAGTAAACAACCTCATCACCACACAGATAAATGAATATCAAATTATAGAACAAAGCTAATTGCATGCCCAAGAAAATTTATTTGAAATATTCCAACTTCAAGCAACTTTCCACCATAACCCTAAACTCTATATCTATCTTGCAACATATAGCTTATAGATTCAGTAGGTGCACAATTCAATTCTCTTAAGAGGAATGCTCAACCAAATATTCACCTTTTCTCCATCCTCTCCCCATTCCCATACCCTCATTTACTGGACACCCATGGCTCCGTCCCCTTGATCCTCTCGCTATCATAAGTCATAACAGAACTAAACACAGCAATCCATCGAACGCCAAAGCCATCATCAACTTCATCTCCCAACACAGTCTTTTTATTTAAAAGCTAGAAGAGCTATTCTTACTCTACATCTTTCACCGCTGCAGTTCCTCCGAGCCAATGCTGGCATTTTCTTAGGTATGTATACTTTGTAACTTACCTGAGCCATTTCCCCATCATGCATTCTAGAAAATGTTTTTTGCTCAAATTGAGATTCGCTCTAACATTCTTCCACAGTTTTACTGTTTTCATTGATTGTTTCTTTACCATCACCTAAATTTACCTCCAACCTGAAGCTTCTATTATCATTTTTACAACCTTCAGTAGCTTTCTTTTCTTGAGATTCCTCTGCATATAGATATCTTTTGAGATCCACTCTGACATTCTTCCATAGTTTTACTGTTTTGATTGATTTTTTCTTGACCATCACCTAAATTTATCTCAAACTTGAAGCTTTTATTACCACTTTCACAAACTTCAGTAGCTTTCTTTTCTTGAGAAACTAGGCATGAAGATATCTTCTTAGGAGAATATTCCATGTCTTTCGGCAGCCGATTCGAAGGGCTTTGGTGGATTATGCTAATGCCCAACTGTTCTGATTGAGATGACTGGATAGCATCTTTTTATCAGATGTAGAATAATTAGCCTCCAGAGGTGGCACTTGGATGAAAGGGTTCATGTTTGAGTGATTTGAAGGAATTCCCAATTGAATATGTTTATCCAAAGAAACAATGGTGTCAGATTTTGGGGAAGAAATGATTTTTCTAGCAGTTTCACATTGTTTTTCAAAAGATTCAGCTCCAGCTAACTCCTTTTTCCTGTCATCAGAAGTTCTGTTGTTAGATGAGAGATGACCTCTAACTTTCTTCAAGTTTTCTAAAGCCCTCTGCCTTAGAATCAACTCCAAATTATTAGAGCCAGAATCATGTTTATCGGTAGCAACAATCTCACTTTTTATCCTTCTTGAATGCTTTGCATCATTGAGTTCTTGTTCCTTGTAGGGCCAGGATGCCAGTGCTACACTATCTTCAATCTGATCAAAATAAGAATCATTATCAACATTAGCTTCGCTCATCCTCCTCTCAATCTCATGTGTTGTTCATAAGAACCCTCATCCATCACACTGTCCTCCTCTGCTCTAGCAAGCGGTGAATCCATCACACTGTCCTCCTCTGCTCTAGCAAGCGGTGAATCATCATGATCCATCTTAAATATATATATATATATATATATATATATATGTAAATTTAAAACAGGATGAAGGATGGCGGTTGTTCCCCCTGTTGCTCTGCTAGGGTTTCGACACAATGGGTCAACTTGCTTTGTAAAGGGCTTAATCCTTGCTACCCTTTGTTTTCAACTAGATTTCTCTCATCTCATCACTGGTCATAGCAAGTTCTTCGACTCTCATAGCTTACACACCTTCCCGGGTTCTAGTTTTTTCAATTTTTTACTGTTCCATTGGCTTGGCCATAGTTTGTCTTTGTTTTGCCTTCTTTCTATTGTGGGGTTGGTCTATCTTTGGCATCCCACTGGAGGTTTGGTTTTCTTAGGGTCCACTATCTTCTCTTTTCTTATATTTCAAAAGGATCTTCTTTACTGGCTATTGTTTAGCCTCTTTGTGGCTTCTACTTCCCTGTTTGGCTGTTGCTTGGAGCTTTTTACCAGCTGTGAAGTTGGGTTTCTTTGGCCTTGCACTGACTAAGGATTGCTTGGGGTTATTCTATTTTTGATATTACCTTTATGTGATGTCTGACCCAATTCCTATTGACATTTCCACCAACATTCAGTGGGCCAAAGCCACTTTTGCTGACATTGTGGGGAAAGGTCAGGAGTCAGTGCAGAATCCTGATGATTTGGTTTTTCCTCAAGAATATCATGAGGGTCATGACCCACTTTTTAAACCCATATGCAAGAAAGGTGGGAAGTTGGCAATCTATTTTACAGAAGAGGATCTAAATGGGCTAACTGAATGTAAAAAATTTACCTTAATTGGTAAATTCCAACTTGGCCACCCAAAGATGGATTCTGTAAGAAGATTTTTTGATGGATTGAAATTCAAAGGGGCTTGGAAAGTAGGCTTACTTGATGGTAGACACATACTTATTAATTTCTCAAGGGAGGAAGACTATGCTAGAATTTTCTCCAAACAATCCATCTTGATTGAAGGAATTCCAATGAAGCTTTTAAAGTGGACTCCTGATTTTGATCCCAATAAAGAACTTCCCATTGTCCCCATTTGGTTTAAGTTACCTGGACTTAAACTAGACTTTTTCAACCACAAAGTTCTTTTCAATATTGGAAAAGCATTGGGAAGACCATTGAAATTGGATGGCCCCACTTTCAACTTATCTAGACCTTCTATAGCTAGAATCTTGGTGGAAAGAAACATTACATTACCAGCTGTGGAGGAAATATGGTTAGGCACTGAGCATAATGGCTGTTGGCAGAAAATCATAGCTGAACAAAGGCCTTACTATTGCCATCATTGCAATATGTTTGGCCACTCTGATGAGAAATGCTTCAGGCTCCATCCAACCCTCAGAAGGAAGATCCCCAAGCAACTTTTAGAGGAGATTGCACCTCAGAACAAGGAGGTACCTACTGCTAATAATTGTGTTGTGAATATGCCTAAAATGCTTGGGACAATTGTACAAGAGCTGCCTCAAGCTTTGGTACAAGAGAGTGTGGTTCCCAATCCCAAATCTGATCATGAATCACCAACTGGGCACCTCCACCTCATGCCACAATCTACCCAAACTGAACAAACTCTTTGTACTGATCTTTCCACACTTTCTGCTGATCAAGAGATAACAGTTATTGAGATACCAGAGGAGGACCCATTGATTATGCAGTTAGCCAGGATCCTTGAAGCTGGTTGGCAAGTCCAAAAAACTAAGAAGAAGAAAAAGCCTCTCGAATTAAAGAACCTTATCTCCTCTTCAACCTGTTTGGAGGAAGCCCCCCTCACTCCTTCTTCTAGTTCTATTAGAACTAGGAGAAGAGGGAAATATACTTCTATTGGTTAATGAATCTAATCTGTTGGAATGTTAGGGGACTTGCTCATCCTAAATCCCTTAATAGAGTCCTAGCTCTCAACAGGATGTACAAACCTTGGATCATTGCTCTACTTGAACCAATGGTCACTAAAAATGTCAACAGATTTGTGAGGAAATTCCCAGGCTTCCAGCTTCTTACAAATACTAACAGTAAAATTTGGATTCTGTGCAGAAAGGAAGTCCTATGCACTATTCTTAAAGAAGGAGACCAATTCATCCATTTGCAACTTAATTTCAGTTACTATCAGGGTTTTGCTACCTTCATTTATGCTGGTTGTACAACTACTGCAAGACTGGACCTATGGCAACAATTACAACAGCTCAGTACCTCTATAAAGGATTTCTGGTTATTTGGGGGTGATTTCAACAGCCTCTCTTCACTTTGTGAGAAGAAGGGTGGGAGATCTCCTGATATTAATCAAATTAACACATTTAATGTTAACATCCAATCTGCTGGTCTTTTAGATTTGGGGTTCATAGGTCCTAAATTTACTTAGAGAAGGGGGAAGATCTTGGAGAGGCTTGATAGATTTCTGGTAAATGACATATGGTTTAGAGAGTTCCTACATACTTCTGTCCAACACTTGGCTATGAGTGGGTCTGATCATAGACCCTTACTTATTCAAATATCTTCATCCTCTACTAAATCTAAAGCTAATTTTAGATATCTGAACATGTGGTCAATGCATGGGGATTTTATTAATCAAGTGGCTAAGGCCTGGACTGATGTCCATCATCACATTCCAAGTATCAAGCTTTAGATGTTACAGAAAAAACTCAACAAAAATCTAACAAATTGGAACTGGAAGGAGGTGGGGAAAATTGATAAAAAAGTTTTTGAAGCTGAGCAAAACGTTTTGCAGTTAGAACAGCTCTTAGTTATTGATTTGGGGTCTGAAATGGACCTCCAGTCAACCAATGATAACTTATTGGATCTGATCAAGATGCAAGAGGCTCTCTATGCTCAAAAGGGAAATAAAACCAGGTTCTGTGAGGGTGACAGAAACTCTAAATACTATCATTCTTGCATTAATTATAGGAGGAAAAGCAATACAATTCATAAAATCCTATCTCAGGAGGGGCACTGGAATACCAATGCTGAGGGAATTGCTAATGATGCTGTACATTATTTCCAAAATTTGTTCAGAAAAAATTCAATTACCAACACTGTTTGACAAGGAAAGGGAATTTACTAATAGTCTATCCCTTACTAACATCTCTGATGAAAATGAAATTTGGGAAGCTCTAAAATCCATAGATAGCACAAAGGTGGCTGGCCCTGATGGATTCTTTGTTGACTTCTACAAAAAGGCCTGGCATATAGTGAAGGGTGAGGTTATTGCCACTGTCTAAAGCTTTTTCTGGGGGGCTGACCTCCCCAAATACTTCTCCGCATCAACCATTACTTTGGTTCCTAAGGATAAAACTCCTTGCAAATGGGAGGATTACAGACCCATTAGTCTCACTTCTGTCATCTCAATGATAATCAGTAAAGTCTTGGTCCAAAGATTACAACGCCACCTAAACAAGCTCATTTGCAGGAATCCGTCAGCCTTCATCAGGGATAGAAGCATTGCGGATAATGTGCTCTTGGCCCAAGAATTGGAGTTGGACTTGGACAAAATCACTAGAGGAGGAAACTTAATTTTCAAATTAGATATAAAAAAAGCTTATGATACTATAAGCTGGAGTTTCATTGAACAGGTTTTGATTGCTAGAGGTTTCTCATCCTCCTTTGTCTCTCTTATCAGCAGATGGCTGTCCAATAATTTCCATTCAATCTTCATCAATGGATTCACTCATGGGTTTTTCAGTGCTTCTAGAGGTATACAACAAGGTGACCATCTTTCCCCAACTATCTTTATCTTAGTTTTTGACTACTTAACAAGAAGTTTAAATGAGTTGGCATCCAGGAAACCCCATTCTCTTTATAGTCACAAATCTTCTATATTAATCAATCATCTGGCCTTTGCTGATGACATCATAATCTTCATAAAAGTTCCAAAGGTGCTGTCAAATTATTATTGCTGAATCTGGACACCTTTCAGGATGTTTCTGGAATGAAATTTAACAAACAAAAGTGCCTCTCCATCTTCAGTAAGCAGTGCATTACTGAGTTTAAATCCTGGGTTGCTGATTTCACTGGTTTCAAAAACAATTACCTTCCTATCAAATATCTGGGGGTTGTTCTTATCAAAGGAAGAACTAAGAATATTCAATTTGATCATATAATTGACAAGGTCCAAAGTAAATTGCAAGCATGGGAGAATTCCTTTTTATCCAATGAGGGTAGAATTACACTCCTCAAAAGTGTTCTTTCTGCCTTACCATCCTATTTACTGCAAATGAACATTCTTAAAAAGTCTTCCCAGAGATTGTTAGAAGGTATCTTTAATAGATTCCTATGAGCTGGTCATAGGAAGCAAAAACACTGGACCTCTTGGGCTAAGGTGTGTAAACCTGCTGAGGAGGGTGGGTTAAGCTTCAAGTCTTTCTCCCAAATTATGCACACCAATTTCTGCAAGCTCTGGCTCAGATTCAGATCTCAGTCCTCCTTATGGGCTGAATTCTTGTGGGGCAAGTATTGCAGATATCAACACCCCACCTAAGTCTCTATAGGTTTAGGGGATTCTCATCTCTGGAAAAGGATGTTAAAAGCTAGACAAGATGTTGAATAATTGTTTTTCTGGGAAATTGGTGAGGGCTTGGTAAACATCTGGTGGGATAATTGGTCCTTGGATGGCTGCCTCATTCAGGATCAGATTGCTCCAGCTGCCCTTGTGATTGTGAAAGACATCTGGGCTCATGGCAAGTGGAACCTTTCTCGAATCCTTCCTTTCTGCAGCCCTTCTCAACTGTCCAATATTCAGAAGCTTATTGTAAAACCTGGGGTTAAAGACAGAATTGTTGTAAGAAAGAACCCAATCCCTTCTCAGCCCCCCCAACTGGTATACTGAGGTCACACCATCTGGAATAAATTCCTTACCCCATCCATGTCCTTCTTCATATGGAGACTCTTCTTAAAAATGATTCCCACTGATGATATTTTGAAATTGAAGGGGTTGAGGGGTCCTTCAAGATGCACTTTCTGCCAGTCTCATGAGGAAACTGTTACCCATCTCTTCTTTGATTGCAATTGGGTACGGGATGTTTGGTCCTTTGTGGTCCTTTGTGATTGGTAAACTTAGGATCGCAACAATGAACCTCACATGGAAGGTTTTCTATACTAGCTGGTCTGATTGGAGGGGATCTGAACTCCAGGACATCCCCAATATTGTGGCATGGTTTGTGGGGATGGCTAGAAACCAGGAAAAGCATGACAACTCCCATATTGATCCTATGAGGGTGGGTCTCAATTGTATTGCTTTCATTCACAAATTGATCAAATTTAAAAAGTTTAAGGCTGTGTTGGAGATTGGTTCTTTTCCCAAGCCACAAACTTCCAAATTTGTGACAATCTGCTGAACCCTCCCAAAGTTTGGCTGGACCAAAATTAACATTGATGGCAGCCACAAATTCTAGTCTGCAGGCATTGGTGGGGTTTTCAGGAACCATGAGGGGAAATGTATCTTATATTTTCAATCTCCAGTTAAGGCTTTTGACTCACTTGAGGCAGAATGTCAAGCGGAATTTTGGGCCATCAACTTAGCTAGATCATGCTTGCTTGATCAGTTATGGGTAGAATCTGACTCCTTGCAACTTTTTAACATTATCCATGGGACTTCAGAAACCCCATGGAACTTAATCTGCTGGATCTCTGGTATTCATCAATTGCTTAAATTTT
>NEWO01000438.1:351911-381043 GCA_003013225.1 Phalaenopsis aphrodite | reverse complement strand
TATATATATATATATATATATATATATATATATATATACATATATATATATATATATATATACATATATATATATATATGTAAATTTAAATATCTTTCCGAAGTGGGGAATGAGATTCCGTTTCCGGCGACTGACAGTTTTCAACGGGCAACTCTTTAACCAAAATAGTGTCGACCAGCTTCTGGGGACTCCACTAGGGAATTGATTCTCTCTCCATTTAAATCAAGGAATATTCTTTCCATACATCGGTAATGTGTTCATGTCCCTTATGTACCAAATTACCCTTCTTCTATTGACATGCTTCACCCATTTCTCTCTTGTGTAAGAACGGTCAACTCTTTTGGACTTCAAGACCGTCTATTCGACAACCTTTGAATAGAGAGGTTTAGGAGTTCATTAGGACTTTTAATCTTTCTGTGGGGTCAAACCCCCAATAGGTGAGCTCGCATACTAGTTTTGCTTGAGCATTGTGCGTTGTGAAGTCAGTCCTGCGCTGGGTCTTAAACTTCACTTTCCCTTTCGAGTTTGGTTTATTATTTTGCAAACTAAATCGTATTGTGTTGTGTGACACTTGCTCATTAAACCTTATATGTATAATTAATTAAATTCTCCTATTTCAAAATTATTTTTACTAAATTTTGAAATATTTTCCATAACATAAAATTAAAATGAAAGGTTTGCTTAGTCTATAGATTGACATTTGCTAATTTTAGTGCTTGCACTAGAATTACAAAGTATTGGCTAAATAACTAACCGCAGAGCTGTCTTTTTTAAGCTGTTGGTTTGGTGTTCCCAATGTACACTTTCTCGTGCAACCAGCCCATTAGCTGCGATGTCCGCAATGTCACCCCTACCATCAAGTTTGTAGCCAAATTTGATGAACTTGAAGCCATGCTTGGAAAGGCTCTAATTGTCATAATGGAAGTTACCGCTCGGAAGTTCAAGAGTAGTTTGATCCCGGAAAATATAGTTGTGTAAAATTTATAAAGTTGACCACTTTTCAACGGTGCCAAAAATTTAATGTTGCATTTTATGAATAATAATGTTAAGCACTTAATATTCGGATTCTACGCAAGTATACGTATCATTATCAAGTAATATAAGACTTTCTATTTAAGTTCCAAATATGGATCCCACGAGGAAGGTTTAAATTTGAAATGAAAAATTAACCAGAAAATTTATAGAAAAAAAACTAAATTACTATCACTAAGTTTGAATGTTTGAGATACTATCAAAATTAAATTATTAACTACTAAAAAAAATTCAATGCATATTTTAAATTAGTAACTACTAAACTATGTTTATGTGATGAAGTTTTCTTATATGAAAGAGCATTTTTCCCAGTAAAATGAGTTTTTTGTGAAATAAGATGAGATAAATGGTTTCAATTTGTATTGTGCCAATGAGGAGCAATTTTAATTCTCTACCCTGATTCAGCGTTATAAAAAATCTTTAGCTAATCTTAGGTTTAATCCTTAAATCCATGGCTAGGCTATGAGGATATTGGCTCCCACTGTAGAGCTCTCACTTCCCTTCCTTTGAGGCTAACTCCTGCTTTAGTTTTTTAAACATTAAGATCGAATTGAGGATTTTAGTCTGTCACCAAAAAAATCTCCAATTCTACACTCAACAATGTATATTTCCTTATTTATTTACACTTAATTCTATGAGCGAAATACTCCTTCATAGACTTAAATGTGATTCTCACTCTGCTGTAGAACTCCCACTCCATTTCCCGTATCATATGTTTCACAACATATTTTAACAATACAAATGGTCAAATCAAAAAGTAAATAATGAGAAAACCATCACAATTTATTTCATATTTTAACACTGGAACATCCAAATTATCTCTTCATTTCACCATATCTCAGAGTAGGGAGAAAGATAAAAAGGAACTACTCAAACTTCATGAGAAAGATACAACAAAACACAAATTTCATATATAAAAGAAAGTTCATACAATAATAATAAACAAACAACACTTATCTGAAACTCTTTCTTAAAGGAAATCCTTTGTAGCCTCTCTTAGAAAATGTAGGAAGAAGAAATCTCTCACCTATCTCCCTCTCCAACACTTCTTAGAGAGTAATTCACACTTAAAATCACTACATAAACTCAAAACCATAAAGAAAATAATTCGCTAATGGTGTGGAATGGCTTGGAAGGATGTAAAAATGCAAGGAGGAGTGCGAAGGGATGCGAATGTGGTGAAAGAGATGCTTTTCTGATCAATTTTAGTTTTAAATAAAGCCTAGGTCTGTTCTCCAATAGGTGCATCCAAAAACTCTTAAAAAAGTGTCCAAAATTATCGCCTGCACCGTCACTAGCGTCTTCGATGCCCATTCTGGTGCCATCGATGCCTTAATTAAATCTTTCTTCTCTGTCAAATTACACAATCGATGCCTAGTCTGGTGCCGTCAGCGTAGAATAATTTTTCAATAATTCCATTTAACTCTAAATTCCATCCTTTTTGCTCCAAGTCTTAAAAATTAATGACTTGCAATAAAACATAGAAAATACCTTCCATTAAAGTGCAATATCACCGAAAATGAGGATAAAATATGGGTCTAAAAAGGCATATATTTCTGGTGTATCAAAATCCCATAAACTTAAATGTTACTTTTCTTCAAGTAACTCTTTTACTACATAAAAATATGACTCATGGCAAAGATTTTAACTTCTAGATTTCTATATTTTAGTGCACTAAATACAACAGTATAACTTAAGAAAAATGTAAAATAACTCTAGTTAATACTCAAGGTATAAGAATATCTAGCAGTTAAGTCTAAGATTTTTGATTCTCTATTCTTGTCAAGGAAAATTGTAAATTATTCATATTAAAGCCACTTAGAAAATCCATATGAACAAGAATTCATGAAACTTTGCTAGTAATTATGTTATTACTAAAATATAAGTTTAGAATATGTAGCCAAGCCTCCTTCTTTAAGTTTATTCAAGTGAAGCCAAATTTTAATTGGGCATCTACTCAAGCTTCTCCTCATATCTATTTTATTTTATTTTCTTCTTCTTTTCTTTTTTTTTTTCAGGATAATTTTCAATCCTTTTTCTTTTCTTTTCTTTTCTCTTTTTTTTCATGTGAGGATTACTATATCTGAATAGCCTTTAATTATTTTGAACTTCACTATCTTCTTCTTAAAGTTAAAAACTTTTCTCATTCCTTAACTTTTAAATTTATATTAGCCTTAAAGATTTTTCGTAAAGTTTTATTATTTTCTTGTTACATGAATTTCTAATGTTTTTAAAATTTCATAAATACCAATTCCTTTACTTAAAATAGAAAAAGATAACCTTATTCTATCATACCAAATATCTTTATCTTTAAATTTAAGCTTTATTTCTAAAAAAAATTTACTTTACTATATATTTAGAAACACTAATATAGTTATCTAAAATTACCCTCTAATAACAAAGGTCATGTTAAATTTTAAAATATTTTGAAAATATAGCAATTGAGGACAAATAAAATTAATTTTCCTTTTTTCTTAATGGAATTTTTCTTCCCCCCCCCCCCCCCCCCCCCCCCGAACTTAAATTTTTAGAGATTTAGCATGAAAAACTGAAAGAAGGTGAAAGAAAACATTTAAAACATAAAGGAAAAACTTACCTGTTGAAGGTTCTAATATTGAAAATTAACTCTGAAATATTGCAGGTGCTACTATGAAAAGCTACAAAACTTAAAACATTAAATAACACATAGAATATATAAAAATATGCTAAGAAAGAGTTGTCGGCACTATTTTGGTTGATGAGTTGCCCGTAAGAAGCTGTCGGTCACCGGAACTGAAATTTTGTCGCCTGCCTCAGAAGGACATTTTAATGTTTAGAAAAATATGAAATCAAACAGACCTCATATTTTTTATAGTTTAAATGAAAGAGCGTTGTACCTCAAACCTTGTATCTATCCCAAAGGATAAACAAAAGACTTGAGGATAAGCCTCGATCAAATAATCTAAGAAATGTATGACGTCCGTTTGCTCTGTGAAATCTTTTTATTTACTCACAATTTCCTCTATTTAATATGAAGAATTAAATAGGGTTTATATTAAGTTGGTTTCGGAAGAGCTTCATATAAGGCCAAGCCCCTATAGTTAATTACATCCTAAATGACCGAAGTCATCTAAGAAAAGTCTCAATAAAAATCAGAAAATATTATCTTCAAAGATTTCAAAAGGACGGGACTTTTCAAGGAGATCGGACAAAGAGGTGTAAGATGAGATTAGCTCAAATTTGTAGCATTTTGTTATAGAGTCCAAGCGAGGAAGAACTAGGGAATGTCATAGATCCAAAGGAAAACCTCGATGACTTCAAAGTCTATCCTATGGTTTGGCTTCAAATTTGAGGAGAAGTATTTAGGTGTTTCATCCTTTATATTTTATTTTTTAGGGCTTAAATTTGTGTAAAACGACCACATAATTATCCTGGAAGATGTTAACTTTTAGGTCGTGACGGAGAACAACCTTGGAATCCTAAGGAGAGTTAGGGCTTAGAATGCACAACATGATTGTGCAAAGGCCTAAAGATAATTTGAGGATTTATGTTGCTTAAGCAAACAACCTCAAAGTCGTATGGCTTGGTTGTTTAATTCTAAGGAAGGAATTGGTTTAGCTGGGGAAGACACGTTTTGTTGTTGACGTTGGTCGTGCTGCTCACTATGCTAGCTCCAAGCTTCTCGTTCAGGTAAGTTTAAGTTTTCTAGGGTGTCAAGCTATGATGTCAAATTAGGTGGCCCTATGGTTGTATCAGCACTATTTTTTTTGGAGAGTTGCCCGTAAGAGGTTTTCGATCATCGGTTTTAATTTACATATATATTTAGTTTTTGAAAAATATGAAATCAAACCAACCCCTTTATTTTCATAGTTTAAATGAAAGAGCACTGTACCTCAAATCCTGTATTTATCTCGAAGGATAAACATAAGACTTGAGGCTAAGGCTCGATTAAATAAACTAAGGAATATATGACATCCGTTTGGTTTGCGAAACCTTTGTATTTGCATACAAGTTCCCCTATTAAATATGAAGAATTAGATAGGGTTTATATTGAGTTTGGTTCGGACATGCTTCCTAAAGGGCAAGCCCCTATAGTTAATTACATCTTATATTGTATAACAGGGCTGTACAAAGGCCTAAAGATAAGGTGAGGATTTACGTTCATAAATAAGCAACCTCAAAGTCATATGAATTTGTTATTTATATCTAAGGAAGGAAGATTGGTTTAGCTGGGGAAGACATGTTTTGCTATTAAAGATGATCGTGCTACCCACCATGCTAGCTCCAAGCTTCTTGCCGCAATGAGTTTGTGTTTTCTAGTGTGTCAAGTTATGATGTCAAATGATGTGGCCCTATGGTTGAAGTTCTTTAAATTTTATTTGAGCATGTTAAAGTTGATTAGAGCAACAAGATCCTACGGTTCCCTCGTTCTGGCACCACTATTTTTTATTGGATTCACTTAGTCCAAATAAACCTCTAAACTTAACTTAATGAGTTCCATAATTTCATTTAGACCGTGGGAAGCCTAATTATCAACCGTAGGTAACTTCCTTCGAGGAATTCCCGATCATCAAATAGAGACATCTTAGTTTAGTTGCAATTGTAGTTTTGTATGATGTTTGTGATTAAATTTTGAGTTATTTTATATTTTGAATGTTGTGGGGGTGATTTTTATCTTGGATTTACCTCAACCAAAAGTGAGGTCAATAGGTTGTACTTCTTTAAATTTTATGGGTGATGTTAAAGTTGATTAAAGTAACACTGGTTAGAATCCTAAAGTTCCCTCATTTCAAGAACACTATTTTTTATTAGATTCAATTAGCTCAAATGAATTTACTAAACTCAACTTAATGAGTTTCATAATTGCATTTAAATCGTAAGAAGCTTCGTTAGCAACCGTAGGCTTCCTCCTCCAAGGGATTCCCGATCATCCGATAGAGACGTCTTAATTTAGTTGTAGTTGTTATTTTGTGTGATGTTTGTGATTACATTTTTTGTTGTCTTATATTTTGAATGTTGTGGAGGTGATTTTTATCTTGATTGATTTTAGTTTTGATTTTGGTTTTGGTTTTGTGGCTATCCTGACAGTTTTAATTTTCATGCGAGGTGACATTGTTGTTTAGCTTGCAAGTTTGTGTTTTTTTCATACATGATGGTAACTAAGCACAATGTGGAAAGTATAAGAAAAGATAAAGCTGTAAACTATAAAAGCGTACCTGACAAGTCTTCTCGTTCCACCACCAGAAACTCAAAATGCATGTTAAAGAATTTTATGTAAAGCAGAAAAAGTAAGGTTTTAGATATCTACCCAACCCTAGGTCATATATTGGTGGGTCCATATTAGTTTGATTAAGGACAATTTTTGTTAAGGAAAACATATTAAGTTTAGTGTACTTCTGAGGTATCCAATAGGTATGAGGTTCATGCTTCCCTCTCACTATCTGGTGAAAAGTCTCGAGCTTATTTAAACTTATTATGTTGCTTAATAATTCATCCTATGAATACCTTTAATGCTCTGTGAACATTGATGTTTCAATTATCCCTAAGAGCTTAGGTAATTATCACTTGCCATTTAATTTGAAAGTTATGTGGGTGAAGATCCTTAAAGTGGGCAAGTTAGCGTTATTGAAACACTTAGCCAATTCAAGTTCTAATTTGGGCTTAGGTTGTTCAAAGGTGTTTTAATTTATATTCATTCTCCTAATTCTTATTTAATTAATTTTAATTTTAGCTTAAGTCACCACTAAGCTCTTTAAACCTAGGTAGATTTCTTGGTTATTTTGAAAGAAGTTGAATTTTTAAGTGATAATAGTTATTCATTTTCAAAACACTTAACTTTCATTTGAAAATCAAGTATGGTTATTAAATTAGTGAGTTATCAACTTCCAAAATCATACCCCTAAGTTTAAGATCATTTAATTTAATAGACTTCCAAATTTTAATAATTTAAGGAATTACAAATTTATCTCTTGATTTTGGAAAGAGTGAGGTTGGTTTCTACCAATTAATCTCCTTATTTTTCAATCATCTAAATAGGTTAGTTAAAATCAGAGGTTACCCTTTTCCCTCTTTGAATTAAGCCTAAATGTTAATTAAAACTAAATTTTCAAAATTACACTTTTGCCCCTAAGGCTCTCTCACTTCATAATTTGTCAAATTCAATCCAAATGACTTTGGAATTTTTATTCCACCTCGGCCATGAGTAAATTAAGATGTTAGAGGAGAACATGTGATTTTTCAAAATTTAGTTTAGTTTACATATTTATTTTGATGCAAAGATAGAATTTTTGAAAGAAAATTCCACAACTTGACCAAGGCAAAGCATAATCTCTTGAAATTTTTACTAGAGGTATACTTAAACCAAGGAAGCATTGGGACCAAATTTCATGATTTTTTGAGTTATATTTGAATTTTAAGAATTATTTTAGTATTTATAGTATTTATGAATTACAAAATATTTTGAATGTGGAAAATTAAGTTTTATATTTTTATTAAATATTTTTAAGGGAAAGGAAACCATAAATTTCTCATTTTCCTAGTTTTTTTTTTAATTTTTAGGATTATTTTAGTTAAAATCCATTTTTAGCCTTTAAAAATTATTTTAAGTTTCAAAATTCAATATCTTCACTTAGAGAATTATAAAAAATATTTCAATTTGTTTGAAGTGCTTATGAATAAAATTTAGAACATTTCCATGAATTTTATTATTCTTGTGATTTTTTATCATTTTTAAATTATTTAAATATTAAAAATAGGCTAAAAAATCAAGTTTTTTTTTAATTACCATTTTATTTTTGGAAAACTACTCTGATCATAGAGAACTCCAAAAACTAATTTTTATAATTATTTGAGTTTTATTTTATTCGTTAAAAATTATTTTAGTTCCAAAAATGTCATTTAACTTGAAAAATCAATTTGACTTATTAAATGAGCTCAAAATGTTTTGAAATTTTTATGGAGAGTTCTCTGAACTCTAACTGACAGTGAAGATTTAAAATAAAGTCATTTAGATGTTTGGGTTTTCTAAAATTAATTGTTTTTGTGTTTTAGGGTCGGTAGAAATTAAGTGCATTCTTAAAGACTTAACCCATAAATTTTTTTCCAAAGGGTTCTCTGGCCATAACAAACCTTCCAAAATTTTCTTAGAATTTTCTAAGCAAAATGCTAATTATTATGATTAATTTATGCAAATAATAGACATAAACTTGGAAAATATGGATTTACGTCTAGAGATATCCTCTGCCTTTGGAAATATTAGAGGATGTTCCCTAAGACAGAGGCAACAACATGCCAAAATTTCAAGTCATGATGAAATGTCTATATGCATGGAGAATTAAAAGACTAAAATCTATATTTAATTAATTAAAAATAAAGTATGCATCAAACAAACTTTAAATTATGTTCACATTGTTCTCCTGTTTTCACTGAGTAAGAGAATTTTTTTTATTTTATTTTTGTGATTTTTCTACAGCAAGATATGGATTTTTGATGTTAGAGCAATTTATTTAAATTAGAAAATACCTTTTTTATCTATTTAAATGCGCGACACTGACTAGATCCTTGGCGGCTTTGAAACTCCATGTGGCGTCTTCTAATTTGGTGCCACCATCCACCTCAGCGATGGCTCGACCCACGTTTCATGTAAGAAGGCGCTGTCCGGCTAGAACTCATCCATTGATGAGATAAACACGTGATCGGCCATCGTCCCCAATGCCTTAGCCCGAGTACCATCCATTTTCAAAGCTTAATATTTCACTCATTTGTTAACCAAGTTAAGTGTGGTTTGTTTCTATATGGTCATCTAGGTGTGACAAGCACATCCATACGGTAATCATGCCATCAAATTAGCACTAATCAAATGGAGGATTAAAACAAGCTTTGTAAGAGGGGGAGTTCAACACATTTTCTCTTAGAAGGGAAGCTTCGATGAGAGGTGCTCGACACTTTTTTGGAGGTACAAGGAGGCTAGGGATTAAGCCACTTACTGTGGTGAAAGGCCTAGGTATGAATTTGACCAAAGTTGATTTCAGATTTTGGTCTAGAGGTATACTAGGGGCTTTCTATGAGGGGGATTTGATGAGGCTTCTTCTTCTCTCACTGTGGTAAAGGTGTGGGTGACTTTAATTTGATTTTGGTGGAGTGTACAGGTATGGAGACCTCTATCCTGTCTCTGGCAAGGATTTGAGTTTGAACTTCAACAAGGGGATTTGGGGCAATGTAGTAGTTAAGTTGCACCGAGGAGGTCTCAAAGAGGCTCTGAGAGCAGCTTGGAGGGTTCTCTTTAAGAAATTCTTAGCACTCCCTTCCATGGCCGTGGAAGTGAGGTTTTTATAAAATGAGCTTTTGGGTTGCTGTCATGGCTAATTAGGGGGGGGTGAAAATGCCTGCTTAGGTGGAGGGCAGAGAGGCTCTAAGATTTAATTTTGATGAGGTGGCATCTAGGTTTTAATTGGGTTTGATTCCATGGTGGTGGCTCTCGGTTTGGACATTTTCCAACCACTAGGCCAGGCAGGCAGGCCAGGGGAGGTGGCTAAGAGGTCAAGTGAGCCAGGGGAATTTGTCACAATAATTAAATTGGTTGGTGTTTAGTTTTGGCAAAAATATCCTTGGCTTAGGCAAATATGGAATCAAATCCCTTGATTTGGGGATCCCTTGGTCCATCACTCATTTGGGTGGTTCCATGGGGTTTTTCTTGGTCAATATGGTCCAAAATTTGGTTGTGATTGCCTTGCCTTGACCAATTTGGCATGTCTAGGTCAATTTTTGTGCATGGGTCCAGGTGGGTGCAAATGACCAAAACTTGGGTTTGCGTTAGGCTAGTCTTGTTAATTAGCCTAATTGATTGAGGAATTTGATGTAGATGATTGCAATGAACATTTTTTGTGAAGGATTGAAAGGATTTTGAGTTCATTTGGGGTTTCAATTTGAAGGTTTTTGGAAATTTTGGTGAATTTGGGCATGTTGGGCTAGACTTTGGTCTACATATCAGGCTAGGCTTGGGGTAAGTCCAAATTGATTATTGAGAATGTTCAATAGGAATGTGATGAAGATTTTACAACATGAATTGGGTGCAAATTTTGTGGTTAAGGCAATAAATTTGGTGAAATTTGGAGGCATAGCCAACTTGGGGCAAAATTTGGGGCTTTTGACCTAAATTGAAATTAAATTAAATTGAGGCTTCACCAAGGAAAATTGAAGGTTAAGTTTAATGTTTAAGAATGTTACAAAGAGTTTTCAACATAAATTGTGGCAAATTGAGTGGTCTATGGGTGTAATTGGGTGAGATTAGGTCATGTAGCCAAATTTGAGGCTTTGACCTAAATCAAAATTGGGCTCAAAGAATGGGCCAATTAAGCTTGTATTTGGTATAAATTGGTCACATGGAAGGTGAATTTAAGTTTAGGATTGAAATTGGGGGAAATTGGGACAAATTTGATGACATTTGAGGTGGATTTGGGGACAATTTGGCGGTTTTGGACAATGATGGTAAAAATGGCCAAATTAGGTCATATGATAGTTGAGAAAAATGAAATCAAAAATATTTGGAAGCTTTTGGGAAGTTTTGGGAATTTTGGGAAGTTTTGAAATTTTTGGCTAACGTGGGGTATTTTGGTAATTTGGCAATTTTTGGTGATTTTGGGTAATTTGGGTATTTTCAAAAGGTTTGAAATGACTTTTGAACAAATTTGGGTCTTTTGGGTAAATTTGAGAATTTTGGCCAAATTTAGGGTTTCAAGGGTACTTAGGTAATTTGGGGGAGTTTAGTGGGAAAAAACCAAGTTGAGTATTTTTGGTAGAATTGGGGAGCTGACCGCCATAAATAAGCCATGGACCAATGGAAACTGCATTTGGGTCCTCTATTTACCCGTATTAGCTAAAAGCTAGCGTAGGGTTAATGAGTTTAGGGGAGCATCTACATGTGTCTCCCAAAGGATTAAGGGATTAAAGCCAAGGAACTTTGGGTTTGTATTTGTGAGTGACTGTGAGTGAGGTGATTGTAGTGAGTGCCTTAGCTCTATACCAACACCCAGGGTTAACCCTAAGGTCAAAAAGTCCTATGGGAACTCTCCTTGAGCTTCCTCATAATGACTCCACCTATTAAGTGCTAGAGGTTATGACTACTATGTAGAGCTTCAAGTTGAGTAAAGAGGAGTTTAAAAATTCTAATTGTGAGGGTTATTTTTCTAATTTTCTTGGAATTATCAACAGAAAATTCCTATGGCTAGACCCTAGGATGCTAAAGAGGAAGAACTAGACCTCAACCAAAAGTGAGGTCAATAAATGAACCCCCAATAGGTGTGGTATACTTGGCAAGCACACCGCGCATATTGGCGTTGACCGATGAGATCAATAAAACCAATATAGTCTCCAAAGTCAACAGACATAACAGGAGTTTAGAAACTGAGTGTGTTATTTGTTTCCGCTGTGGAATTAACAGGTGAATATTTGATCAGCATCAATAGGTAGGAACTCTCGCTGGGGATTGGAGAGCAGGTTTTGAGTTGTCAAGTTTCAAATTTTTATAGAGGATGGGAATCAATATGTAAGTGTTGATCCTGAAGTAGGAGTTGAAGTTTAGGCATTAATTTCAAAAGAGGGTCGGAAGTTAGGGACCAACCACAAAAGAAGAGAGGAATCAGAAGTTATGGACTGAATCTAAAATGAGAATTAAAATTTAAGGATCAATCAGAAGAGAGGGTCAGAACTTAAGGACGGACCTCAAAAAGGAGTGAATCAGAAGTTAAGGATAGATTCAAAAATGAGAATTGAAAGTTAATTATCAATCTCAGCAAGAGGGTCGGAAGGTGAGGACCAACCACGAAAAGGAGTGAATCAGAAGTTAAGAACTAATTAAAAAATGAGAATTGAAAGTTAAGGATCAATCTCAGGAAGAGAGTCGGAAGGTAAGGACCAACCTCGAAAGAGTAAATTAAGATTTATGGACTGATTCAAAAATGAGAATTGAAAGCTATTGATCAAACTCAAAAGAGAGTGTCGGAAGGTAAGGACCGACCTCAAAGAAGTGAATCAGAAGTTAAGGACTGATTCAAAAATATAAATTGAAAAATAATGATCAAGCTCAAAAGAGAGTGTCAGAAGGTAAGGACCGACCTCAAACGAGTGAATCAGAAGCTAAGGACTGATTTGAAAGTTAGATTTGAAAATTAATTATCAATCTCAAAAGAGAGTGTCAGAAGGTGAGGACCGACTTCAAAAAGGAGTGAATCAGAAGTTAAGGATTGATTCAAAAATGAGAATTGAGAGTTCATGATCAATCTCAAAAGAGAGTGGCAGAAGGTAAGAACCGACCTCAAAGGAGTGAATCAGAAGTTAAGGACTGATTCAAAAATGGGAATTGAAAGTAAATGATCAATCTCTGTAAGAGAGTCTGAAGGTGAGGACCAACCTCAAATGAGTGAATCAGAAATTAAGGACTGATTTGGAAATAAGAATTGAAAGTTAATGATCAATCTCAGGAAGAGAGTCGAAATGTGAGGACCGACCTCGAAAGACTGAATCAGAAGTTAAGGACTGATTCAAAAATGAGAATTGAAAGTTAATGATTAATCTTAAAAGAGAGTGTCAGAAGGTAAGGACCGACTTCAAAGATGTGAATCTGAAGTTAAAGACTGGTTCAAAATTGAGAATTGAAAGTTAATGATCAATCTCAAAAGAGAGTGTCAGAAGTTAAGGATCAATTTCAAAGGAGTGAATCAGAAGTTAAGGACTGAATACAAAATGTGTGTTGGTGATGTTGAATCCAAAGATATATGTCGTGTGAAAAGGTTGACATTGTTGAAGAAGATTTGTGAAATTTTGTGAGGTTTTGTGCAGAACGTGAAACTCCACGGGGATGTTAAGAGAATTAGTGCAGACAAAGATAGTTGTGATGCGTGAGCAAAGAGTAAGTGACCTCAAAATTAAGAGAATTAAATCAATAGATTTATTTTTTTTTCTTGTTATTTTTATCATGTTTAATTTTCAAAATACGTTTTAAAAAATTTAAATTTACTTGGTTGATTTTTCAAAAGAGATTTGTTTTGTTGTTTGTTTGTTGGTTATTTTATTTTTTATATTTTTTATTATTGTCAAATTTTTTTTATTTCGTTCTTTGTTCAGTGTGATTTTCAAACAACATACGGTTCGTGGCTTTTATCCATCGCACAATTTGAGTAATTGAACAAACAGATAAATTTATATTAATTGAAAAACTTCATTAATTTACTCCAATAAATGTTACATATCAAGTGCAGGCTAACGCCTCAGAAAGTACAATATGCCAACTGCATTAAAATACATCCAAAATATCTCATGCCAAAGACATATCATAGAATGAGTGTCTCTGATATATATCATATTTGCTATAACGTAGTGAAGCAGAAAATAATCCTTTGACTACTGTTCTTATTGTGACAAGCTCCTGATCGAGCAGACCGTCTAAGCCATGCTCCAGGATAGAGTTCTCTTTATATGTGCTTAGAGGTACAACCCTCTCATAGCTAGTATGGTAGCAACTCCTCCAGTTCTATATCTGGTTGAAATTCGTACGGTATTTTGTTGTCATCCATCCGTTGGACGGTCACAAACACCGTACGGTGTCGTACTCTTGGAATTCTTTGCTTGGAAACGTCCGCTCCATTCCCTTTCAGGACTAGCACCAAACAAACAGGTAGTGGAGTTTCAACAGCTCCTCTGAATTCAACAAGGCCAATAATGTCAATTTCTTTCCCAAATAAGATGTTGCTTTTACTCATGAATAAGAACATGTAGAAATTTATCACAAAGTCATGGTGGTCTATATGTGGAGGAATGCAATCACCCTCGTCGTAGATGTTGATAATGCAACTATTACGAATGCAGTTAGCGGGCAGTATACTCCACCTGACCGTTCTTTCAATCATCCACTTTAACATTGGTTGTAGTGGATCCCCTTGATCATGTCTGAGAATCCCAAGGGATTCCCTTATCTATCATTTGTAAAGTTGTAGCAGCAGCCACACTGGATAGTAATTCTCCCTTTTCCTCGCATCCATTTCCTCGGCCAAGAATAAATCCTTTCCATGAGCAGGCGTGCTCAACCTCTATCCCTTAGGTCAAAAATGCAGTCAAGAATATTTTGTTCATCACTCTCTAAGAATAACTTGGTGTATAATTCCAATCCTTCTAGTATGTTGATGAACCTCCCTTGTACCTCTTCGTAGAATTCAAAATTTCTTTTGTTCACTTTGCTTATTCTGTAATATTCTGTCGTGCTTATGATTGGTCGTTGTCGACGAAGTTCCCTTGTTTCAACGGCGGCGGAAACCCAATCTGGTGTTGACTCTGTCGCTAACACAATGCATGATTTCGTGTTTGATGGGACATATGGCCCTGTACCCCTCAGAACATATGGCTCTGCATCCATTGGGACATATGGCTCTGCCTCTATCATTTGTAGAGGCATACTTCTCTAAGGTAGTGTAGTGCTGTAGGTACAAGACGTTGCAGTCCAAGCATTCCATGAATGCCGCTGCAGCCAACACTCGAGCAGGTATTTCAACATTGCAATTACGGCAACCCGTGCATAGAAAATTTGAAGCTAGTGGTATTTCTAGCTCTACAACAAACCTGGATTCATCATCTGTGGCAGGCAAGCTTGAAGAATTTTCTATCATGCCTGGATCATAAATGTTCCCCTCAAGAATATGGGGGATTAATTTTTCTGCCTCTTTGTGGCATCTTTTTTCCTCTCAAAAGAAAGCCCTTTGCTTTTGGTGTCTAGTATTCCTGCGTTGTGTTCTTCATAGCATAGCATCTGACAATCTTTCATTATCAACAGTGACCAGGCCCCCAGTAGACGTAGTTATCATGGATGGTTGACGGTTGGGCCCCTCCATTTTGTCCTATTGTACCATCACGTTCTTTCCTTTAAGTGACGCACTATCTTTGGTGGTCAACCTTAGCAGTGAGGGCAGCCCTTCCTTTTGTTGTCGACTGACCAAATTCATTAAAGGCCCCTCGTAATCCATACTGACTTGGTTAAATTCCATGTCAAAATCTTAGTGCCGCCCTGCGGTAGCAATTCTTCTTTAAGTATGAGATTCCAGCCATCTTTAAATGCAAAGATCATCCTCCCGCCTGACATTTCTCTGCAGACGATAGAAAAAATGTCTGTGGGCAGAAATTTAGCGTCAACAAGAACAAAATAAAGTATTTATTAAAGGAAATTTTAGTTCATTTTGGTGAAGAGATTGTTTATTTATGTGTGAATTTCGTTTAATTTAGTAGAATATTAAGTTCAATGGTAGAAAGGAGAGAATTTGAACTGTAATTCTTTTAAAAAATTTTCATTATATTAAGGTTAATTTTGTTACAAAAATTTTGGATCCGGTCACAGACTTTTGGCCACAGAGATAACCCCAAAACTATCAAAATTTCAAGAATTTCAAATTAAGTGGTGGCAAGCAATGTCAGGTTGTGTAGTATGTCTCCAGGTATCGTCTGTTGATTGGTAGCATGGGTCTTTCACCCCAGAAGTCTACTAAATGGTAGGCTCCTCCCGCGTAGACCCTTTCAACGAAAAATTATCCCTCCTAACTTAGATCAAATTTTCTACCTATGTTGGGGCATGTAAGAATAGGTCTTTTGAGCATGAGGATGAGGTCACCAACTTTGATTGTCCTTGGGTGGACCAAATTGTCATGAGCTTGTACCATTTTTTCCCGGTAAAGTTCCAAATGTTGTTGTGCTTCAAGTCATTTTCCTTCAAGAATCTCTAGTTGTTCAAGTCTGAGCATCGCACTTTCTTCTATTGTGAGTTGGATGACGACTGTGACTCTGAGAAATGGCGTCTGAATTTCTATTGGTGGCACGACCTCCGACCCGTACACGAGCATGTAGGGTGTACACTGAGTGGGAGTCCTGAACATCATCCTGTAGGCCCACAAAGCTTCTAGTAATTTGTTGTGCCAATCCCTTTTATTTTCATCCAATGTTTTTTTTAAAATCTATACCAGTGTTTTGTAAGGCCTCAGCCAATCCATTTTCTCTGGGATAGTAAATTGTAGAGTATCTCCAATCTATCCTATGTCGTTTGACAAAATTGTTGTTTTTGGTGCTTTTAAAGGATGTTCCATTGCTGGAAGTTATTCTTCTCAGTACTCTAAAATGGTTGATGATTTGAATTTTGAAGAATTGAAGAACATGTTGTGCCATAACCTCTAGTAACGACACTACCTATGCCCATTTGGAGAAATAATCTGTAGCGGCAAGTATAAACCTGTGTCCTTTAGAGGATGGAGGATCTAACAGACCTATTATGTCTGTGCCTCAACACTCGAATGGCCACGAGGCAACGATTGGGTGTAGTACATTCGGAGGTTGGTGTAAGACCACCAGATGCACCTAACACTGGTGTCATCTTCTGGCTATATCCATGCCATCGAACATCATTGCTGACCCATAATATCCGAGTCTTTTAATATTCATTTTCATCTTTGGCCCTGACTAGTGAGCGCCACACAATCCGACATTTACTTCTTTAACAATATTTTGTTCCTCGGCTTTGCTAAGACACCTCAGCCACATATGGTCCAAAGATCTCCTGTAGAGGACATTACCAACTAAGATGTATGACATATCCATTTTTGTAATGTGATGTGCTTCAGACTTTTCCTCCGACAGCTTTCCAGTATGCAAATATTCTATTAATGGCTTACGCCAATCTTCATTGATGTCAGCAACCGCAATCATTGTTTCTGCTTTTTGGAGCTTGTGTAGAGTTTCAATGTTGAATTGAGACATAACTTATCTTCCTTGTACTATGATTTCAATGGAATCCTTCGTGGGACACACCAACTCCTTAGCGAGTTTTGTTAGCGTGTTTGCATGGGCATGATCTCTTCTAAAGATCTAATAGAAAGTCACATATGGAATTTGTTCCAGCAGCTTCATTCCATACCGGTGAGATTATGCAAATCTTGGTTTCAAAACTTTGCATTGTCCGGCGACTTGCGGGATGACAAGTTGTGATTCGCCAAAGATGATAATGTTTGTAATATCCATCGAGATTGCCAACTATAATTTGGTGATTAGAGCTTAATATTCTTCTTCATTGTTGGTGCACGACTCTGTTAGGTCGTATGAGAACCTCAACATACCCTTATCTAACGTGATAAAGATCAAACAAATCCCTACTATGTCTTGTATCACTGTTCCTGATCCTTTGTCTTTTCTGGCTGATGAAGCTCTATCGAAGTATATCTCCTAAAATTGCTCACTGGAGAATTCTATTTGTAGTATCTACTCATCTGGTAGTTCGTCATTAAAAGGGGACCCAGCAGGCAGTGGGTGTGCAACAAGAAAGTCTGCTAGAATCTATCACTTGATAGCTCAAAAGGGAACAAAAGTTATGTCAAATTACAATAAGATCATTGACCATCTTACTGGACGTTCGGAGTGTGTTTCGTCAACAGATGTTGCAACGGATTAATTTTTGAAATTAGGGTAAACTTATGAGAAAACATGTAATGTCTAAGTTTTATAGCGGCAAAAATTAACATTAGACAATGCTTCTCAATGGGTGGATGCTTTACTTCCGTCGGTATCAGACGACGACTCAAATAGTAAAGTGCATTTTGTTTACCCTTGTCGTTGATTTGGGCTAAGAGGGCTCCAAGGTAGTTGTTTAAGGATGTGGTATAAAGTATTAAAGGTTTCCTTGGGATAGGGGCTCCCAAAATAAGTGGTTTCATTAAATATTATTTAATGTCCTCAAAGGCCTGCTGACATTTCTCTTCCTAAATAAATTGGGGTCCTTTTTAATTAATGGTTGCAGGAGTAACCGTACTTGGGAATTAAATTTGTTTTATTTAATGATTTGATATCTCTGCTAGACCACCGATCTAAGGATGATAAGCAGTAGAGAATCTATGTGTAAAATCATATTTTTTAATCAATTTCTCGATTCTCTTATTCCTAAAATGGGATCTCCATCAATAATATTTACTCTCGACATTCCATATCTTGTAAAAATATTTTTATTTAAAAACTTAGAAACACTCCGAGCATCACATTTAGGTACAACAACAGCTTCAATGCATTTGGACATATAATCAACGACAAGTAATATATATAAATTTTCAAATGAAGGCATAAATGGTCCCATAAAATTTAATCCCCACAAATAAAAGATTTCAACTTTTATTGTGTAATTTAAAGGCATTTCATTTTTTAGAAATATTTCTTACTCGTTGACAGCGATCACATGTTTTAATATATTCATTAGCATCTCTAAAAAGAGTAGGTCAATAAAATCCAGCTTGTAAAATTTTATATGGAGTTCTATTTGTTTCAAAATGTCCTCCAAATTCAGAATCATAACATCTTTCAATTACTGGTTGAGTTTTTTTGTAAGGCACACCTTCCAATAATTAAATCGTTACATTTTTTATATAAATATGAGTCCTCCCAAAAATGAAATTTTGAATCATATATAAATTTATTTAATTGTTAATTCTTAATATCTAGTGGTAGAATATCACTTACAATATAGTTTACTATATCGACATACCACGGGGTATTTATTTCATCAGTATTACATAATTGTTCATCACGAAAATTTTCTAAAATTTCATTTGCAAAATTAGTTAATATTACTTTTTCTAGTCTAAACAAATGATCAGCTTTTTGATTATCATTTACCTTTCTATCAACTACCATAAAATCAAACACTTGTAAAAGAAGTATCCATCTAATCAATCTTAGTGTAACATCCTTCTTTTGCATCAAGTATTTGATAGCATAATCATCTGTAAGCACTATACATTTGGTTCCAATCAAGTAAGGTGTAAATTTATCAAAAGTATAAACAATAGCTAATAACTGCCTTTCAGTAGTAGTGTAATTAATTTGGGCATCATTTAGAGTTTTACTAGCATAATATATTACTTTAAAAACTCTGTTGTGCCTTTGTCCTAAAACAACTCCAACAGCATAATCACTAGCATCGCACATTATTTCAAATGGTTTCTCCCAATGAAGTGGGACTATTATAGGTGCAATGTTTAATTTTTATTTCAATAACTCAAATGCTTTTATACATTCCTCATTAAAATCAATCTTTGTATATTTTTCTAAAAGTTGGCATAAGGACTTATTTAATTTTAAAAAAATTTTATGTAACGCCTATAGAAATCAGCATGTCCTAGAAAACTTCTTACCCCTCTAACCATAGTTGGTGGTGGTAATTTTTCAATAACTTGAATTTTTGCAGGATCTAATTCCATGCTATTTTCAAAAATTTTATGCCCAAGTACAGTTCCTCCTACAAGCATTTCCCAATTTAGTGCTAGGTTGATTTTTCACATAATTCTAGAGCTTTTCCTAAATTATGTAAACATAATTCAAATGAAGTCTTGAATACAGAGAAATCATCCATAAATACTTCCATTCCATGTTCAATAAAATTATTAAAAATTGACATCATACATCTTTAAAATATCGCAGGTGCATTGCGTAGTCCAAAATGTATTCTACGAAAAGCAAATGTTCATAAGGGCTTGTAAATGTTGTCTTCTCTTGATCCTTAGGAGCAATCAGAATTTGATGATAATTGTTATATCCATCTAAAAAGCAGTAATATTTTATTCCAGCAAATCTATCCAATATTTGGTCTAGAAAGGATGAAGGAAGGTGATCTTTCCAGATGGTCATGTTGAATTTACTTTAGCTATACAAATTTGCCAACCAATAATTTGTCTTGTTGGAGTTAATTCATTTTTCTCATTTACTTCAACAGTCACTCCTCCATTCTTTGGAACACAATGAATTTAGCTCACCCAAGCAAGTCTGTAATATGATATATAATTCCAACATCTTACAATTTTAAGTTTTATTTTTTAACAACTTCTTTCATTATCAGGTTTATTCTCCTCTCAAGATCACTTTTAGGTTCATATTGATCATCTAATAGAGTTCAATGCCTACAAATCGAAGGACTAATTCATTTAATATGTTCTAAAGTCCATCCAAAAGTTCTTTTATATCTTTTTAGCATTTCTATTAATTTTAGTTCTTGAATTTCAGTTAACTCAAAAGATACAATAACAGGCAATGTAGATGAATCTCCTAAAAACACATATTTTAAATGTTTAGGTATTACTTTTACTTCAAATTCAGGTGGTTTAATACTTGAAGGAATAAAATTTTATTATCATTTTCCAACAAATATAAAGTTTCAAATTTTTTTTGAGTATAATCTAAATTTTCTTCTTTTATTTCATCCCCATTCTCACTAAATTCTTCTTGACTTAATTTTTCTTCAAAATCTTTCTTAAATTGCTCATTACTTGGATAGTCAGTAACTTCCATCCTAAAACATTCATTGTCTTTTTCTATTGTAGGATATTTCATAGCTTTTTCAACATTAAATGTTACTTCTTCTTCATTAACTCTCATTATTAAGTCTTATTTTTGCACATCTATCAGAGTTCTTCCTTTTCTGAGAAATGGTCTCTTGAAAATAATAGAAATCTCTTGATCTTCCTCCATATCTAATACTATAAAATCTACATGAATGATACATTTATCCACTTTTTCTAATACATCTTCTATAACTCCTTTAAGATAGGCTATTGATCAATCAGCTAACTGAAGAGTTACAGTATTTGTGGAAATCTCTCCTAAATCTAAATGTTTAAAAATTGATAAATGCATAAGATATATACTCGCTCCTAAATCACATAAGGCTTTTCCATAAAACTTTTCACCAACTGCACAAGGTATTATAAAACTACCTGTATCTTTTAACTTTTAAAGAAGTTTTTTCAAAATAATAGTGCTACACTCTTCACTAAGTGCAACGGTCTCATGCTCTGTAAACTTTCTTTTCTTATTTTGTATATCTTTTATAAATTTCACATAATATGGCATTTGTTCCAAAGCCTCAATGAAAGGAATGTTTATCGCTAACTTTTTAAGGATTCTAAAATTATTGTAAATTGTTTGTCTTTTTTTTTTCTTTTGCTTTAATCGTTGAGGAAATGGAGGTAATGGTTTTTCTAAGGGAACTTGTGTTTGTGAATTTCCATTACGGTCACTTTCCATCTCTTCCTTCTGCTCATGAACTTCAGTTTTTCTTTGGACTCTTGTTTCAACTTCTTTTCCACTTCATAATTGTATGGATTTAATTTGCTCCTTATTTTGATCTTTTAGATTAACTTCCACGGTACTCGAAAGATTTTCTTAAGGTCTGTTACTAAGTGCAGTAGCAATATGTCCTAATTGATTTTCAATATTTCTAATAGCAGCCATTTAATTTTGTAATTGATTTCCCATAATCAACATTACCTCTTCCATAGTCAACTTCTTTTCCTTAACTTGTGGGTTAGGTTTAGAGTTAAATACAAGAGGATAATAAGGTCAATAATTAGGATTTCCTTGATTATTTAAATTTCCCGAGGGGTTCATTGAATTCTTATAATTATTTAAAATTAAATTAGGGTGATTTTTCCATCCAGGGTTGTAATAGTTAGAATAAGGATTGTTATTTGATACACCAATAATATATGCATTTTTATACCCATATTTTATACTCCTTTTTTGTGATATTGCACTTTAATGGAAGGTATTTTTATGTTTTCTTGTAGGTTGTTGAATTTTAGGACTTGAAGCAAAAATGAAGCAAAAGAATGAAACTTGGAGCAAAAATGAAGAAGTTGAAAATTTGTTCAGCGTCGACGACGCCATTTGATAGAGAGGAACGAATTAAATTGCAGAACACTGGTGTCGACGGTGCCAATTTTGGTTCAGCCCCTGTTTCTAGAAGATATGATGAATTTAGACATTTTTTGAAGAGTTTTTGGAGGCACCTATTGGAGAACCGACTCTAGGTTTTATTTTGGGCCAAAATTGATCAGAAAAGTGACTCTTCCTGACATCTCATCGCCCCAATTCAACCTTCTATGCATCACACATTCTTCCATTTTTCATTGCACAACCATTTAGAGTCCATTGTTCTTATAGTTTAGAGTTTTGTGGCAAGATTAAGTGTGAACTCTTCCTTAAGAGTGTTGGAGAAGGAGAAAAGTAAGAGATTTCTTCTTCCTACATTTCCTAAAAGAGACTAAGAGGGATTTGCTTTGAGAAAGAGTTTTAGATAAGTGTTGTTTGTTTATTGGTGTTGTATGAACTTTCTTTTATATATGAAATTTTTATTTTGTTGTATCTTTCTCATGAAGCTTGAGTAGTTTACTTTAGCTTTCTCCCTACTCTGAGATATAGTGAAATAAAGAGATAATATAGATGTGTCAATATTAAATTATAAAATAAATTATGATGATTTTTCAACTCCTAACTTAATTTACTTTTCGATCTAGCCAATTAAATTGTAAGAATAAGTTGTGAAAGATATGATCCGGGAAATGGAGTATGAGTTCTACAATTGAGTGTGGATCACATTTGATTCCATGAAGAAGAATTTCTTTAATGGAATTAAGTGCAAATAAATAGAAAAATATACTTTGTTCGATGTAGAATTGGAGAATCTTTAGGGTGACAGACTAAAATCGTCAATTCAGTCATAGTGTTTATAAACTAAAGCAAGAGTTATCGTTCAGGTGAAAAGAAGTAGGAGCTTTGAAGTGGGAGCTAGTATCATGTTAGCCTAGCCACAATTTTAGGAACTAAACTTGGGATTAGCCAATCATTTTCTATAACACTGTATGAGGGTTGAGAATTAAAATTGCTTCTATTTGACACAATAAATATTAAAACCATTTATCTCATCTCATTTTACTAAAATCTCATTGTAGTGAAAAAGATGCTTTTTCACATAAGAAATCTTCATCACATTAGTTTAGTAGTTACTATTTAAACTTTGTATTTTAGTTTTGTTATTAGTTAAATAATTTAGTTTTGTTAATATCTCAACATTTGAAATTAGTGACCGTAATTTTGTTTTGACTTTCTGTGAATTTTCTAATAAATTTATCATTTCAAATTTAAACATTCTCCATGGGATCGATATTTGGGGCTTAAATAGAAAGTTTCTTATTACTTGATAATGATACGTGTACTTACATAGAATCCCAACATTAACTGCTTAAATTTCTAATTCATATAATATTGCATCAAGCTTTTGGCACTGTTGCATAGATGAGTCAACTATATAATTTATACATCACTATATTTCACTCGGGTTCAAGTTTTTAGCACTGTTGTCGGGGAAGGTAATAGTAAATTAAATAGATTTAGTAAATTTCAAAATTTAGAGATAATTAATCAAAAAAATTAGAAAATTTAAAAAATTCAAAAAACCACCCAAAAAGAAAATATATTTTTATTTAAGAGTTGTTTTTAAGAAATTTTTCTTTGCTAATTACATTTGTTTATGCGAAATATTGGATTTGAAGGTTTAGTACTCTAGGATTCAGAGTTAGAGCGTACTTGTGAGCACTATTTTAGGTTTTGGAGTTGCCCGTTAGAAGCTATCAGTCACCAAAATTGAAATCCCGTTGCTCACTTTGGAATGACATTTTAATTTACATATATATAAGTTTTAGGAAAATATGATATCAAACTGACCCCACATTTTCGCAGTTTAAATGAAAGAGTACTATACCTCAAACCCTGTATCTATCATGAAGGATAAACACAAGACTTGAGGATGAGGCTCGGTCAAATAAACTAAGAAAGATATGATATTTGTTTGGTCTGCAAAACAATTTTATTTGCCGACAATTTCCCCTATTTAATATAAGGAATTAACTTGCATTTATATTAAGCTGCGTTCGAACAAGCTTCCTATAAGAGCAAGCCCATATAGTTAATTACATTTTAAATAACTGAAGTCACCTAAGAAAACTCTTAATAAAAATCAGGAAATATTATCTTCAAAGATGTTAAAAAGATAGGACTTTTCAACAAAATTAGACAAAGAGGTGTGAAATGGGAATAGCTAAAATTTAGAAAATTTTGTTGTAGAATCTAAAGAAAGAAGAACTAGTGAATGCCATAGATAGAGAGGAGAACCTTGGTCAATTCTTATACTATCCTATGGTTTGGCTTCAATTTAGAGGAAAAATATTTATGTGTTTCATTCTGTCAATTTTATTTAATTAGAGCTTACATTCGTGTGAAACGATCACATAAATAGCTTGGAAGAAGTAAGGATTTAGGGCGTAGCGAACGACAACCTTGAAATCCTAAGACGAGTTAAGGCTTAAATTTAATAGAAGTGTTATAGAAAGGCCTAAAGATAAGATGAGGATTTATATTGAATAAGCAAACAATCTAGAACTTCTATGGGGTTGTTGTTTAATTCTGTTGACCTCACTTTTGGTTGAGGTCTAGAAACTTCTTTAGTAGCCTAAGTCTAGCCATAGGGTTTTCTTACTGACTAGTCTTAGAAAACTAGAAAAGGTACTTTCACCGTTAGAAACTCAAAACTTTTCTCTTTACTCAACTTGAAGTTCCACATATTGGTCCTAACCTCTAGCAATTAGTAGGTAAGATCATTATGAGAGAACTCAAGAAGAGTTCCTATAGGACTACTTGGCCTTAAGATTGACCATGGGTGCTGATTTGGAGCTAAGGTACACAATACCCTAGCTAAGACCAATACATAAGGACCCAAAATGGGGATTTCACTGATCCATGGTTCATTTAGAATGGATATCTATCCAATTCTACTTGAAATGCTCATCTTGGCTCTTTTGCCCCAGACACCCCTAAATTACCTAACTGCCCTTGGGACTCTTCTTTAACCCAAAATCCCAAAAATTTTAAAATTCTCAGAAAATTCCAATAAATCCCAAATATTTTCAATTTTATTGATTTGAACTACCACACGACCCAATTTGGCCAATTTGACCATCTTTAACCAAAATCCCCAAATTGTCCTTTAAAGACCCAAAATTCCCCAAATCCACCCAAGTGTCTATCAATTTAATCTTAATTGACCCCAATTCCCATCCTAAACTTAAATTCACTTTTAATATGACCAAACTAAACCAAATCCAGGCTCAATTGGTCCATGATTTGAGACCAATTTTGATTTGGGTCAAAACCCCAATTTTGACCATATGACTTAATCTCACCCAATTGAACCCATAGCCTAGTCAATTTGCCTCAATTAATATTGTAAAACCTTTACAAAATTCTTAAACATCAAAATCAACCATCAATTGCCATTGGTGAAGCCTCAAATCCATTTAATTTTGACCTAAATCCAAAATTCCAAGGATTGGCCCCAATATTTGCTAACACCACAAATCTTAACAATTGAATGCCTTAAACCTCAAATTGGCATCCAATTTTTGTTGAAAATACTTTGTACGGTAATTTATGACAAAACATGAAATCAATTTGAGATTAGTCCAAAAGCTAGCTCAAGTTTGACCCAAATTAGCCCCATATGCCTAATTTGGGTCTAAATCCAAATTTCATCAAAATCCATTAAATTCATTACCAAATTGATTTCAAAATGACTTTCATCCTTCGTGAAAGTTGTTAATCATGATGTTTTACACCAAAAAAAATAATAAATTTGGACTTATCCCATGGATAGCCCAAGTTTGACCCAAACTTAGCCCAACATGCTTAAAATGGGTCAAAAATAAAAAATCCACCAAATTGATTAACCAATTGACCTCGAAATGACTTTCACCCTTCATGAAAGTTGTTCCTCATGGTCTCTTACACCAAATTCCATATATAATTGGGCCAATTTACATGTCTAACCTGGTCCAAACATAAGATTTGGTCATGTGCACCTTCTTGGACTTATGGCCAAATCCAAACCAATTGAGCTTGGTATGGTCAAATGAGCCTTATCATAACTCATCCTAGAGTCTAGGGTTGAGTTTAAAGCCAGTCACCAACCCATGGTTAAGCTTGATATTTATCTAATGGGTATATTTTTTTTTTAAAATTCTTAAAGGGATAAGGAGAGGGTTAAATCAAGGTACTTGCCATACCACATGTCCATACCCTATGGTGCCATTTTTACTACTCATTATAAGCTTTAACCATGATCCAATACTTGGTTAGTTACTTTAACCCAAGATAAAGCCCAAAACCGTGAGCCCCACATGGCCAATACCCAAATTCATGGCAAGAGGCCACCTCAGCCCAAATTGAGCTGAGAGCTCCTCTGCTTGACACCTAAGCAGTGGGGCTAACCCCTCAATTGGCGAGCCAAGCATCCCCTTGACCAATTTCTATAAAATCTACCCCCCACGGCCATGAATAGGGTGTGGTAAAAAATTTTCACTAAGGCCTCCTAAACTCCTCAAAGAGCTTCTCTAAGAGTCCCTTAGCACATTACAATCTATTTCCCTCTCCCAATTCCACCACAGAAATCCAATTTTGAGTTTGATTTCCTGCCCGAAACTAGGAAAAACCTCAATCCAAACCTACACGACACCAAATTCCAAATAAATTGTCTCTACACCTTCAAAACAGTGAAGGAAGCCAAAACCCCATCAATTCCCCCTTTGAAATAGCCTCTACCATAGCTCTCAACCAACACCCAAAATCGGCTGTGGTTGAAATCATATATAGGCCTTACACCAGAGCCAGAGGCTTCATCTCTAAGCTCTTCGGGACCCAACAAAGGTGTGAAGAATCTCTGATCGAGCCCAAACCTCTCGGAGCAAAGGCATAACTTCATTCACTCTACCGAGCCTTCGCGAGCTCTCCATTTATAATGACTTGATTTCATAGTATGTTTACCATATAGATGTGTTCGTCTCTTCAAGACGAACAATTTATAAAAATAATCATCAAAATGCATTAAGAAATGAGCGAGATATTAAGGTTTTAAAATGGACGGCTCTCGGTTAAGGCCATCGGGGACGATGAACGGATGTCGTCCATCCTTGCGTTTATTGAATGGACGGCGGAGATCAAGTCGGATGATCCTCTGAAACGATATGGCGTGCCGGGTGGCAGCTGACTCAGAAGGCGGCGTCAGATAGAAGCGCTCCGCATGACTGTTCGACGGATCCGATGATCCAGTCAACCCGCGGTTTGAATAAATAAATAGGGGTGTTTAATAAATTCAGAAAATAGCCCCTAAACTTCAAAAATCTATATCTTTGCATAGAAAATTCATAAAAATAAAATAAAATACCCTTTTGCTCAGTGAACAGAGGAGAATCATGCAGAATTATTTTCACATTAATTTGATACATAAATTATTTTTAAAAAATGAATTAGGTTTAGGGTTTTTTAATTCTCCATTCAAATTGGATTATCACCTTGACCCCAAATTTTTATATGTTGTAGCCTCTGTCTAGGTGCACAATTTGAGCATTTTTCCAAAGACATAGAATATCGCTAGACAAAGATCTTAATTTTCTAAGTTTTTATGCATTTTCTGTTCAAATAATTATAGAAAATTGTATGTGGCTTAGAAAATTCTACAAAAATTCATGTAAGTTCCCTATGGTCAGAGTAGTCTTAGGAAATAATTTTATGATGTTTTAAAAATCAAAACATCACTGTTTTGAGCAAACCCTAATTTGCTTAAAATATTTAATTTGGAATACATAGAGATCAAAATCACTTGATTTTTGTTCTTCACTGTGGCTCATGAGTCAAAGAATTCACCATAAAAATTTCAAAAGATTTTGAGATCATTTGATATTTTTAGTTAATTTTTAAAGATCGTCATCAAATTTAACACTTAATAATTTTTAAAAATCAAAATATAACTCTAAAAATTATGAAACTTTTTTTTTTAGTTCTCTGATATCAGGGGGATTTAATAAAAATAAAAATATATTTAAAATAAAAACTTGATGTTTAGGTTATTTTTAATTATTTTTAATAATTAAAAAAATAAAAAAAAATCATAAAAAATGAAACTCATGGAAATGTTCCAAATTATTTCCTAAACACTAAGGAATCATTTGAATATTTTTTCCAAGGTCTAAAAATAAAGATATCTATTTTTAAACCTTAAAACGATTTTTAAGGCTTAAAAATAGAATTTTTACCAAAATAATTCTAAAAAATCAAATAAAAATAAAAAAAAAATACAAAATAAATTTCTCTGGGTTCCCTGACCTTAGAGAGATTTTACAAAAATATAAAACATATTTTTCAACATATGAAATATTTTATTTTTATTAAAATCCCCAAAACTTTAATTAATTTTAATAAATCACAGATAATTCAAAAAATCATGAAATTTTGGCCAAATGACTTTCTGGTCTATGGATAGTTTACATAAAAAATTTCAAGTGATTAGGAGTTGTCTTAATCATCTTTTAGAATTTTCCTTGAAAATGCACATTTTTGCATCAAAATAATTATATGAATTAAATTAAACTGTGAAAATTCACATTTTCTTCTCTGATGTCTTAATTGATCTATCATTAGGGTTACATATAAATTCCAAAGTCATTTGACTTTAATATGATAAATTATGAAAACTTGGACTCTTAGGGGCAAAATTGTAATTTTGGATATTTTGGACTTAATGAACATTTAGGCTTAATCAAAATGGGAAATGGGTAATTTCTGATATTAATTAACTCATTTGATGATTTGCTATAAAAAATGGGCTTAACTGGTAGAAACCCACTTCACTTTGCCAAATTATAAGATAAATGAATAATTCCCATAATTATCAAAATTTTGGAAATTTCATCAATTTTTGAGTTTAGGGACATGACTTTGGAAATTAATGATTTCACACCCCTAAAATGGTATTTAAAATGATCTTGATAATGACCAATTAAAAATCTTTTCAAAATTAATTTATTCGCCCTCACTTAGGTCTAAAGGACTTAGTGGTAGATTTAAGTCAATATTAAAACTTGATAAAGAGGATTAGAAAAATCAACATAATCAAACTCTCTTAAAACACCACAAGTCCAATTAGGAATAAAAATTTGGTTAAGTGTCCTTAAATACACTAATTTGCCCCCTTTAGGGTCTTCACCAATATAATCTTCAAATTAAAAAACAAATGATATTCACCCTATTCTTAAGGATAATCAAGACATCAATATTCACTGAGCATCAGGATATTCAGGATAAATTATTAAGTAACATAATAAAGTTTAAATGAACCCAACACCTTTTACCAGATATTAAGAAGGTTGCATGGACCTGCTCCCTACTCTTAACCT
>NEWO01000438.1:331777-344615 GCA_003013225.1 Phalaenopsis aphrodite | reverse complement strand
AGCACTGGGGGAAGAACCAAGGAAAGTCATTGGGAAACTGGAACAACCAAGGGAAAAATAATTATAGATCTACTTATCCTCCAGGTTTCAATAGTAATACACAATTTAAGGAGAAGAAGTTGTATATAGAAGAAGTGGTATTGCAAATGAAAAATCAATTATAAAGTCAAGGAGCTACAATTAGAAATATTGAGAATCAACTTGGGCAAATAAAAAATTCATTAAGTAATAGATCCCAAGGAAAACTTCCTAGTATTAATGAATCAAATCCAAAAGACTAGAATACATAACAAGTAATAACCGTTCAACTTACAAGAAAAAGAGAGTTGGAAGGTCGAGTTCAAAAAGAAATTGAAGTAGAGAGAGAAAAATTGAAGAATCAAAAGATGACGTTATAAAAGATTCTGAGAGACCTATTTCTCCACCGAAAATTGATTTGGAAAAACCAACACATCTATTTCCTTAGAGACTTTGTCAGCAGGAGTTGGATAAATATTTTTCAAAATTTCTGGAAATATTTAAGAAGGTTACAATTAATATTTCATTTGCTGAAGCCTTAGAACAAATTTTGAGCTATGTAAAGTTTATTAAAGATATTCTCAAAAGGAAAATTAAATTTGAAGATAATGAGACTATTTCACTTTGTGAGGAGCGCAGTGTAGTAATTCAGAAGAAGCTTCCTAAAAAGCTTAAAGATCTGGTAGCTTTACAATTATATGTACAATAGGAGAAAGATTTTATGGGAAAGCTTTATGTGATTTAGGTGCAAGCATTAACCTTATGCCATTATCAATATTTAAAAGATTAGGATTAGGAGAAATAACCCCTACTACTATAACTCTGTAGTGAGCAGATTGTTTGATAACATACCCTAAAGGAGTTATAGAAGATATCTTAGTGAAAGTGGATCAATTTATCTTTCCTGTTGATTTCATTATGCTGGATATGGCAGAAGATAAAGGGATACCTATCACTTTGGGGAGACCTTTCCTAGACACAGGAAGAGCAATAATAGATGTGTAGAAAGGGGAATTAGCAATGCACGTCAATGATCAAAATGTTACTTTTAAAATTTCAAAATTAATGAATACCCTACAAAATGTATAGAAGATGAATGCTATAGGATGGATGTTATAAGATATCTAAGTGAATGCCATTTTAAAACCACTTATGAAGAAAAAATTGAAAAAAAATATTTGGAGCATGAGCAAGAAGAGGAATTAAATCAATGTAAGGATCTTTTAAAGGAAAATTGAATCTATATTCAAGAAAGTTTTGAAGTTTGGACACGATAGACAAAGATAAATCATTTTGTCCATCTATTGAAAAACCTCCACAATTAAGTTGAAGTTACTTCCTAATTATTTAAAATATGCCTTTTTAGGAGAATCCTCTACTTTACTAGTACTAATTTCATCAAAATTAATGATGGAAGTAGAAGAAAGGTAGTTGAAAATTCTGAAAACTTTTAAGGAAGCCTTTGGATGGGCAATTACTGATAGTAAAGGAATAAGTCCTTCAATTTTTTTGCATAGACTTTGTTTGGAAGAGAACTCCAAATTCAAGGTTGATCCGCAGAGGAGATTGAATCCTGTTATGAAAAAAGTTGTAAATACAAAGATTTTAAAGTGGTTAGATGCTAGAATTATCTACCCTATTTTAGATAATGCATGGGTTAGTCCAACTCTTTGCATTTTTAAGAAAGGAGGAGTAACTATAATTGTGAATGAACATAATGAATTAAAATCTATGAGACAAGTTACAGGGTGGCGAATATGCATTAATTATAAAAAAATTAAATCTAGCCATTAGGAAAGATAATTTTCCATTTTCCTTTATAGATCAAATGCTGGATAGACTACTTGGGCATAAATACTTTTATTTTTTGGATGGATATACTAGTTATCACCAAATTCAAATATCTTCTAAGATCAAGAGAAAACAATGTTTACCACTTCTTATGGTACTTTTGTTTTTAGAAGAATGCCCTTTGGTTTATGTAATGACCCTCCTACATTTCGAAGATGTATGATGGAAATTTTTTGTGTTTTAATTGAAAAGGTATTAAAGTATTCATGGATGAATTTTTAATGTTTGGAACTTCATTTAACTCATGTTTAGAATATTTATCCAAAGTTCTTATGCACTGTGAAGAAACAAATTTAGTCCTAACTAGAAAAAATGCCAATTTATGGTAGCAGGAAGAATTGTATTAGGACATCAAATATCAGATAATGGTATAGAAGTAGATCCGGCTAAAATTTAAGTGATTGCTAATTTACCTTATCCAACAAATGTAAGGGAAATTAGGAGTTTTTTAGAATATGTTGGATTCTACAAAAGATATATTAAAGTATTTTCAAAGATTGCTAAGCCTTTATGTCATTTACTGGAGAAAGATGCAATTTTTAAATTTAATGAGGAATGCGTAAAAGCTTTTAAGTTATTAAAAGAAAAAACTAGTCACTGAACAAATTATAGTTTCACCAAACTGGGAAAACCCTTTTGAATTAATGTGCGATGCTAGTCATTAATCTAATAGAGTTATTTTAGGACAAAGATATGATAAAATTTTCAAAGTTATTTACTATGCTAGTAAAACTCTTAATGAAACTCAAATTAATTATGCAACAACTGAAAAAGAGTTATTAGCAACAGTATATGCTTTTGATAAATTTTGATCAAATTTAATTAGAACTTATTGTGTATTGCAGACAGATCATTCTGCTTTTAAGTACTTAATGAAAAAGAAGGATGTTAAACCTAGACTTATAAGATGGATTCTTCTTTTCCAAGAATTTTATTATGTAATATTAGATCGGAAGGGGATAAAAATTCAAATTGCTGATCATTTGTCCAGGCTTAAATTAGAAAAACAACTTTGTTTTGAAAATGAAATTAATGAACATTCTTTAGATGAAACTATGTTCACTATTAATGAGTGGTGTGTTCCGTGGTATGCCGAAATAGTGAACTTTATTGTTAGTGATATTATACCCTATGGAATGACATACCAATAGAAGAGGAAATTTATTTTTGAAGCTAAGACTTATTTTTGGGATGACCCATTTTTATATAAATAAGGAAAGGATCTGATTATTTGAAGATGTGTATCATTAAAAAAAAATTATGAGATTATCTAAAAATCTCATAATTCTAATTTTTGGGGACATTTTGGTGTTGATAAAATAACATACAAAATTTTACAATCTGGATTTTATTGGGCTGCAATTTTTAGAGATGTTAATGCTTATACCAAAACTTGTGAATGTCAAAGAGTAGACAATATTTCTAGAAGAAATGAGATGCCCTTCAATTATATTCTATAAGTTGAAATATTTGATGTTTGGGGATTAGATTTCATGGGACCATTTATATCATCTTTCGTAAAGTTATATATTCTGTTAGTAGTGGACTATGTATCCACATATATTAAAGCTGTTGCTTTACCTAGATGTGTTGCTTAAAGTGTTGCAAAATTTTTTTAAAATGAATATATTTTGTAGATTTGGGATGCCAAGATTTATCATTACTGATGGGGGAAGTCATTTCAGAAATCCCATAATGGATAAATTATAAATGAAATATCAAATAAATCATAAGATTGCTACTTCTTATCATCCACAGACAAGTGTTTGGCGGAATTATACAATTGAGAAATTAAAAGAATTATGGAAAAATCTATGAATCCAACAAAAATGGTTTGGTCTGTCAAACTTGACTAAGCTTTGTGGGCTTATAGGACTGCATGCACAACTCTTATAGGAATGTCCCCATATAGGCTAATGTTTGGAAAAGCTTGTCACTTACCAGTTGAACTTGAGCATAAGGCATATTAGGTGATTCAAGAGTTCAATTATAATTTGAAAGATGCTGGTGAGAAAAGATTGTTACAATTAAATGAGCGTCAAGGGATAAGGAATGAATCTTATGAAAATGCCAAAATTTATAAGGAAAAGATGAAGATGTGGCATGATCGAAGGATTCTTACTAAAAATTTTTAACTGGGGCAACAAGTTTTGCTATTTATTATTTCTAAGTGAACTTAAGTTCATGTGGATGGGCCCATTTATTATGATTAAAGTTTATCCTTATGGAGCTATGGATATTAAAGATCTTAAGTCTGAGAAAGTATTTAAAGTTAATAACCAAAGATTGAAACCTTATTTTATAAGGGATCAACATAAGCTTAATGATGGAATGATGTTGGGTCAACCAGAGTAAGCACGGGTTACGTCAGGCTGATGACGTAAAACCAAGCGCATTGTGGGAGGCAACTCATAGTTATCAGTGTGTTTTTATTTTGATCGTTGTTTTATGTGTGATTAAGAAAACTTCAGGTAGTACATTATAGACTATTATGTGTTAGAATTGATTTTAAGACTTTATTTAGTGATCTAGATATGTTAAAATGAGAATTTGGCCGTTAAGTTAACTATTGCAAAAAAGTGCACTGGTGCTTAAGGACCAAATCCAACGCTTAAGCGTGGACGTTTAAAAACATGTGCAAAATTAATATTCTAGAAGGGAAAACTGCTTAGAAGTTAGCAGAAACATGCCAAGGCAATTTATTAACATGTTTAGGAGTTATTAGAAGGATTTAGGCCTATAAATAGAAGGGTTTAGTGAAGGAATTTCACCCAGATCATTTCTAGCCCTAAAGTCTAAGAGAGAGATAAATTTTAAGATGATGTATTCATGGGAGATGGATTTGAAGAAGAACGAGGAGACCATGAGGAAGAAATTCATTATTCAAAGTGCACAAGATATGTATAACAGTTTCTTAGCTATTATTATTGAAGGGATATCAGAGAAGATCAACAAAACTTATAATACCATGTTCATACTGGAGACTAAGGTATTGGAGATTCATGGACATATTGATCATATTGGATGACAATTGAAAATGCAATTTAGCCACACTAGTTACATAGAGGAAGCAGATAAGGATATATTTTTGAAGCAAAGGTGGATTGAAGAAGATTGCATCAGAGCACGTCACCATCATCAATTTTATCAACTTCATATTTCAGTTGCCCCAGGAGAGACTAATGAAAGACCTAAATTTATTCCATTTAATGAAGAATTAAATTTAGTTATATGTTTGAAGTTATGTTTTTTGTGTGTTTAAAGTCATTGTGTTTAAGTTTTATAGTGTTTAAGACTTGCTTTTAGTGTTTGTGTTACTTAGGTGTTTAATTATGAAAGATTGTTAAGTGTTTGTATTAAGGAAAATTTTCTCATCCAAGACTAATTGGAATGAGAACTAAGTGTTTGAAAGTGTTTGTACTCATTTGTGAATTAATATAAGTTTGTTTGTGTGAAATTTTTTGTTAGTTTAGCCTCGAATTGAAATAGTTATTAAGGAGAATTTTAAGATAAAGGAGAGTTAAAGGAAGTTGAAAATAGTTATTTAAGAGCTATAAGACCATTTAGTGGTGTTTTACTTATGAAAATAGTGCATTTTAATTTAATTTAATTTTTTTTAAAATCGTGCACTAGCGCCTAAGCGCCACATCTCTTGCTTAAACGAGAGCAAAACCAAGAGGCATGCCCTTAAGTGCCACTTACCCGCACTTGAGCACCAGTTCACGAGAACTAGTTCACGAACGATTAAAAGTAATTTTTAGAGACAGAAATCGCCATTTTTAATGCCACTGTCACCTTATTCCTCTCGAGTTCACAATTTTTTAGGGCTATGACACATCTAAAGTGAATATTTCTTTGTGGAATCAAGTGAAATTTGCTAGATCCAAGTTCTTTGAGGTAAGAGTTTAACTTCCATGTAAAAATTTTGGATTTTCATCATATATTTTGAGCACATTTGGAGAAATTCAAAAATTCACTATTCATGGTGAAAAATGAGGAAAATTATATGGAAATTGCATGGGAAGTTTAGTTTGTGCTTTTGGAAGTTTAGTTTAGTAATTTAAACTTGATTTTTTAAGTTATTGTTGGAATTTATCAAATTTCTAGAATGACACCAAGAATGAAGAGAAGCAAAGGCAAAGCCCCTTTTGATTTGAGTAAATTTGTTAGTTCAAAAGCTCAAGATCTGTATAGTGATGCATTACAATCACATAAATTGATTCAGGGGCGATGTTTTAGAAATTTGGGTGGAGACGTGGAAGATTTAATGGTTCACCGATAGTGGGAAAAATTCTTTTGTTTCTCTGTTGTGGCAGTTATATCTGTTGTGAGGGAGTTCTATGTAAATCTCTTTGAAGTTGAAGAAAATTGAGTCATGGTTTGAGGGAAGATGATACCTTTTTCGCCAGAGGTAATCAACTTGTTTTACCATTTACCACCGGATACGTTATGTTTTTATGCAAATTATAGTCTTACTGAAGCGGAATTAGATGAGATTATTTATTACTTGATAGTTGGGAGAGGACTTTTAAAGATAACTAATGAAAGGAGAGTTAACTTCTCAACTTCAAAGTTATGTGTACCTTCAAAGGCCTAACACTATTTCTTTTCTGCTCGTATGCTTCTGACCAAACATATTTGTGAGGTGACCAGAGAAACAGCAACGTTAAAATATTGTATTCAAGAGGGAAAGCTCATCAACATTGGAGCTTTGATCTATCAGACTATCATCAGTTCTGCTACAGCTGTTACAACTATAGGTCTGAGATTTGCTTCCTTGATCTTTTCTTTGTGTGAGCAAGCTGGAGTTAAATATGATAGCTAGCAAGAAGCGTTTTTACCTCTAAAGCCCATTACTAAGGCGAATGTGAAGACTTATTCTAAGCATTCAATTTTTGGTTGGAGAGGTGGATTTTCCAGAAACTATGGAATGGAGACGTTTTTTTCTTCTACCTCTGCTGCTTCTACATCAAGACCATCTACCTCACGTGGTTCTACATCTTGAGGTGAGTCTAATGATACCCAAGATGAAATATTACAGAAGATGATGGATAATATCAATTTTACCGTTGATAAAGTACAAAATTTAGAGCATTTTGCAGATCATACTAATAGTTATAATAGGAGAAAGATTGATATGACTAGAAATTCCACTCATCCTTGGAGAGTCTGATTAGAGGTGACCTAGGAGCGCAATTTCCTCCAAATCCTTGATATCCTAATTATGAGCCTGCAGAAAAGTGGTATAGCTGCGATTCTAAGGATGAGGAGTAGGATTGAGATATTTTCATGTTTGTTTATGTTGAAAACTATGTGATGTAGTACTGCTAAATTTGTTTTGTGTTGCTTTGTACTATGTACTATGTTATATTTGGGACCTTTTATATTTTTATTGTGATGTTTTGTTTTATTAGTGGATTCTTTTAACATTCTAGGGTAGTAACTGATGATGTCTGTTTAATAATGTTTTAGTTATATTAGGATTGAACTTGATTCTATGTCTTTTGAAAAGTTTAAAATTCTAGCTAAACTTAAATCTTAAATTTAAATTTCAGAAACTACTACCCTGTATTTTTCTTTTATCATGTTAGTTTTTTGTTTTTATGTTGAGATGGTGAAATCAAGTTAGTGTGTTAGTTTACTTTTATGTTTATACCTACTGCTTAGAAGTCTATTGAATCTCTACATGTTAAATTGAAATTAAAAAAAAAAAAGATTGATAAAAAATTAATTTTACTCCTCTTTTTAGTTTTATACATGTATCATTAGGGTTTAAAAATTCGTGTTAGTATGTTTTTTTAAATTTTCATTCCTGCTTATACATATCTGATGCTAAACATATTAATCTATTAAAATTTAAGTTTGGGGGGATGAAAAATATTTTAAAAACTGGAATTTTATTTGTTCTCAAACGTGCTACAAGTGAATATGATGTGAAAACAAAAAAAAATTGATTATGTATATGTAGTTATATTAGGGAAGTAAAATTTGATTTTAGAAATGAGTAAGAAAATTTAGTTAAAATATTTAGTGATGAAAAAAAACTTTAAGTTAAAAAGTTTTTAGATGAGAAATTGATTAATATAAGTAACTATCTTTAGTAAGAAAAATTGTATTTTTGAAAAATTTAGATAATTTAGACTTTTATTTTTAATACTTAAATTTCTTTTATTAAAAGAAGTTTCAAAACTGTTATTATATTTATAAGTAAAAGACTTATATCCAGACTTTGCTTTAGGAAAGGAGAAGTGGAATTCAAAATCATTAAAGGCCAATCCAGATATAGTAATCATTGCCTGAAAAAGAAAAGAAAAAAAGAAAGAAAAGAAAAAGAAAAGAAAAATGAGAAAGAAAAGAAAAAGAAATAGAAAAAGAAGACGACAAAAAAAATTAGGAGGGAGAAGCTTGAGGATTAGTGCGTAATCAAAAATTTGTTCTACATTTCATTTTTTTAAAGTATAAGACTTGAGAAACTCTTAAGCTTATAGATATAATATAGTAAGTAAAATTAATTTTAATGAAAATTTTTAAGTGGAGATAATAAAAGAACTAAATTCTATAAATGAAAAATCTACAATATATTTCAGAATTATATAGAACCTCATTTTTTCAACTTTCTTAACCTTAAGAATTTCTAAACTTTAGGATGATCTCATTTACTGAATATTTTTTTGAAATTAGACTGTTATATTTCTAAATCAAAATTTTAGTAACTCCTAAAGAAACTCATATACATATCATAGATATTTAATTTTTAAAAATTGAACTGTCCCTTGAGGATAAGTAACCTTTTAAGTTTGAGGGATTTTGATACACCTAAAATATATAATATTTTTAAAGACATTTTTATATCTATTTTTGAGATATTGCATTTTAATGGAAGATATTTTTGTGTTTTTCTTGCAGATACAGGTAAAAAGAGTGAAAAATGTTTAAAGGAGTGAAAAAAAAATCAAATTTGGAGCAAAAAGGTGAAAAATGCGCAAAAGAGCTTGGCGCCTAAGTGTCAGATCCAGCGCTTAAGAGCATATTAAACTGAGAAGGCCATGTCTAAGCGCCATAGACCCCCCGCTAAAGCGCCAGTGGCAATTATTGGACGAGTAAAATAAGTTTATGCAAATTTTGAAGAGGTTTTTAAGACACCTATTGGCTTAATAGGTGGTTATAACTACCATGGATGAAAATTATCACAAAAGTATGCATCTCTTGGGGAAATACATCGAATCTAGACATATTTTCAAGAGAAACCAAGAAACAGTTTGGAAAATAATAAAAGAAAGAGAGAGGACTTAGAAAAGAATCATGAAAGTATTGGAAAGTTTTGAAAGTTCTCATTTGGGGAATTAGTTCAAAACAAAACCACACAGTTTTGAAACTTCAAGAGTTTGGTGGACTTGAGATAAGTTTTTATTTTTTTATTTTGAGACTACTTTTTATTTTAATTGAAACTTATTGTTGGTTTGAAAATGATTTTTTAATTTAAAATAAAGTGTGGTTCTTTTTTCTCCATGAATTCTAAGTAGTTTTCTTTATCTTTCTTTTTAAAATGATACGTAATTAAGTTTTGGATGGAAGTTGTGGAAAGTATTGATCTTCAATGATGGAAGAAGTTGTAATGATTTAAATCCATGCACTTCATTTACTTCTTGATTTTGCCAATCATATGTTAAAATTTGTTGTGAGAACATGTAAGAACCAGGTTGGTATTCTCTCACTCAACAATTGGAAAGAATCACATGAGTTTGTATGAATGAGAATGTAGTTCATATGATTGAATGCAAATAAATATGGAAATATTCATTGAAGGGCGTAGAGTTAGAGGACTTTAAAGTGACAGGTTAAAGCCCCCAACTTGGTTTATTGTTTAAGGTTCTGATACGAGATGTTAGCCCCCAAATGGAGGGAATCGAGGGAACTCTAGAGTGAGAGCTAGTATCTTCCTTGCCTAGTTGGTCTTCAGAACTATTTAAACTTTAAATTAGCCAATGTTCTTTATAGCATCTCTGATAAGGATAAAGAATATTATTGCTCCTATTTGGCAGAACACAATTACATACTTCCACAACATAATTCCTACACTTATTACTGATTCATAACAAGAAGAAATATATTTTCCAATTTAATGTTTTTCTTCTACCAAAACTCTAGTTAACTTTTTTATTTATTATTGTTCTATCAAAATATTGAAAATACCAAAAATATTTAAATTTTCATTACTGCAAAAATCATTTTTAGTTTAGATAATTATCATTTTTAGTATTCTCCCTATGGGTTTGATATTCAGGACTGATTCAAAAAATCTTATATTATTTGATGACTATACTTACTCTTGCGCGGTATCCCAATATATATAATTTAAAAGTTAAATTCTTTTTTTTCTTCAAGATCAACTTTTTAGTTTTGTTGCAAAGTAAGGAAATATAAGTGAAATATAATCTGAATTATTGTTGTACTGAGCATATTAGTAGTATCCATGAATCTATTTCCCTTATTTCAAAAGTTAATCGGTTGCAATATTTGATGACATGACCAACACTATCCGTACATTTAGCAAAATGTTCAATAATTTTATTGCAATTTGATATAACTTTTGTTCCCCTTTGCGCTATCAATATACAGATTTTAGAAAATTTTCTTGTTGCACACCCATTTCTAACTAGGTCACCTCGTAATGACCAGTTACTATATGAACAAGTATTACAAATGAAATTCTCCAGTGTGCAACGCTAGGAGATGTAATTTGATGGTGCTTCATCAGCCAGAAAAGATAAAGGATCAAGAACTGTTATACCAGGAAAAGCTGGAATTATTTTGATTCTTGTCACACCAGATAAGGGTATGTTCAGATTGTCCTACCACCTGATAGAACCTTGCACCAACAATAAAGAAAAATATGAAGTACTAATCACTGTATTGGAGTTGGCAATCTCAATGGATATAACAAATATTGCTATCTATGGTGGCTCACACCTTGTCATCCAACAAGTTGTCAGGCAATTCAAGTTTTTGAAGCTGAGACTAGCAAAATATCACCGTTATACAACGAAACTGCTTGAACAGATTCTCAGCGTGACTCTCTACCAGATTTCTTGGAGATATAATGCCCATGCTGATACTCTGGTAGAACATGCAAAAGAATTGGCATGTCCCCCGGAGGATTCCATTGATGTTACAGTACTAGGAAGATGATTTTTGTATCGAATTGACCTCGACAATCTATAAAAGCTCAAAAAAGAGGAAGGAGTGATGGTTGTAGTTGTTGATATTAATGAAGATTGGCGTAAGCCATTAATAAAATATTTGCAGACTAGAAAGCCGTCAGAGGACAAGTCTGAGGCATATCACATCACAAGAAGAGCTATGTCATAAGCTCTATTGGGTGATGTGCTCTACAAAAGATTATTTAATCAGATGTGGTTGCGATGTCTAAATAGAGAGCCAATGAATATTATTAAGGAAGTACATGCCAAGTTTTATGGTGCTCACCAGTTAGGACCGAAGATGAAAATGATGATCAAGAGACTAAGATATTATTAACTAGCAATGATGTTTGATTAAATGAATACAACCAAAAAGTGTCACCAGTGCCAAGTGCATGAGGTGCTTTTACAGCAACCTTCAAATGTGCGACATCCAAACGTTGCCTCGTGCCAATTAGAGTGTTAGGGCACGGACATAGTAGGACCAATAGAGCCTCCATCCTTTAGGGAACAAAGATTTATTCTTGATGCTATGGATTACTTCTCTAAATGGGTAGAGGTAGTGTCATTACGAAAGGTTACAGCACAACACATTCTTCAATTCTTTAAAAATTAAGTTGTCTACCATTTCGGAGTTCTGCATAGAGAAATTACCGACAATGAGATAGCCTTCAAGAGCACAAAGATCAAGAACTTTGTCAAGTGGCATGGGATAGACTGGAGATAATCTATGATCTACTACCCCATGGCAAATGGTCTGGCTGAGGCCTTCAATAAAACACTAGTACATATGTTGAACAAGACACTGTAGGAAAACAAAAGAGATCGGCATAACAGACTGTTAGAAGTATTGTAGGCCTATCAGACAACGTTCAGAACTCCAACTCAATGTACACCATATGCGCTCGAGAATAGGTTAAGGTTGTACTGCTGCTCAAAGGCTAGCCACTGTCTCTCAGAGTCATCATTGCCAACCAAATAACAACCAAAGAAAGTGAAAAACTTGGACTTTAAGTGCTAGAAAGTTTCAAGGGAAAACGACTACTAGCACAACAGAATTTGGAATTTTACCAAGCGAGAATGGTACGAGCTCATGAAACATTGGTCTGCATGAGGACATTTAAAGTGAGTGATGTCGTTCTTGTTCTTAAAAGACCTATTCTTGTACATTGCAAGATAGGTAGGAAATTTGAGCCAACTTGAGAGGGATTATTTGTTGTGGAAAAGGTCTATTCAAGAGGAGCCAACCAGCTTGTTGATTTCCAAGGTGACAGACATATGCTGCCAATCAATGGACGATATTTGAAGACAAACTATACAACTTGACATTACTCAAAATAAGACTTTAAGATTTTGATTATTTTGGGTTTACTTATATGTCCAAATGTCTGTAACTGGGTCCAAAATTTTGCAATAAGATTAATTTTAATGAAATGAAAAAATTAAAATTTCTCACATCATTCTTTTTCTTTTCTATTTTTCAAAATTTTAACATTTCATTAAAATCAAACAAGATAATAATAAAAAAAATTTGTGCCTTTACAAAATAATATTTTGTCTAATAAATGTTTTGTTTTGTTATTGTTCCTTTAATTTTCAGTGCACTGATGTTTTTCCTATCATATGCAGATGAAATGTCAAGACAAAGCTGATTTTGCCTTTAAGGATGGCTTAAATCTCACGCTCAACAAGGAAAGGAACATCGGGGCGCATCATACTTTGACCTGGACTTTTGTCAAGTCAATGTTATCTTTGAGGGTCCCCTGATG
>NEWO01000438.1:318595-331062 GCA_003013225.1 Phalaenopsis aphrodite | reverse complement strand
GCTACCTCAATGATCTCAAAATATCCCCACAAAAGAATTGGAAAGAATAAACAAAGTTAAGAGGAGAGAATTTTAATTTTACGAAGAAATCTGAGGAAATACTGTCAACATTTTGGAAGGCCTGGAGTTGTACACATGAGTCTTCTCTATAAGTGATGAAAATTGAATTTTAGAATAAACGTTTGATATAAGAGACAGAGGTTGGGCTGGCTTGCTCATGGAAAGAACTTATTATGAACCACAAAAGATGAGAGGAACATGCAAGATAACCATCCAATGTTGTTGTTGCTATAATTTTACTAAGGATAGACAAGGGCATCCCCCAGGCATCTTAAGAAATGATGAGGTGGACCCCATGCCCTACGAGATAAAAAGGATGATCAAGGATGGTTATATGGAGGATACTGCCAACTGATTGCATTCTAAATAGTTGTATCATCAATATCTGTAATGAAAGAAATTGCATTCCCCGACACATAAACCATCATGATTTCGTGAGGCCTTTCCACACTGTGTCCTTCAGGAGTAAGAGCAATATAATAATTGGAAAAAAAATCGATGTTATTGGCCTCGGCGAGTTCAAGGGATCCCTTAAGATTCCACTACTGATAGGTTTAGTACTGATTCTCAAAGGAAATGGAGCAAACCTCACCAAGCACTGCATCTCAGGGGTACGACACTGCATAGTGATTGTGACTTTCAAAAATATGGACAACAACAAGATTCCATACAGATTCCAACTAGATCTGGAGCTAGAGGAGCTATGCCCGTATGAGCTATGAGATGGTTGCACTTCTAATTATACGTAAAGGGAATTCTTGTCATGGAGCATGGTTTAGTAGGTCAGCTTGATCAGGAGCTCTTCCCACTGAGGACAGATAGACAATTTGCTTTTTATCACCTTTTGTACTGCATCCGAGCAGCATATATGATACATATTCAACATGTCATGTTCTAGATGTGTTGAACATGAGATGTTTCGGATTTTCTTTTGATGCTTTCCGTATGTATTGAACCTATAACACCTATTTTGAGAAGATCAATGAAGCATATTTCAGAATGCAGTCCGTTTCATGAGTTGCCCTTTGTACTATGAATCAAGAGCCGCAGAACCATACGTTGGTTTTAAGCCATAATGAATAAAGAACAAAATAATAAAAACTTAATGATAATGAATTTTGAATAAAATATTCTTTTTGAAAAATAATTCAACCAATGAAGATTAAATCTTTTCAAAAAAATTATCTATATCTGTACTTTCATAATTAAATGTGATAAAGACAACAAGAAAAGAAAAATAAATTTGCTTTAGTTTATTTCTCTTGAGTTTGAGGTCTCTTACACTTGGCTTGTGCAACATGATCATTCTTATCTACACCAATTTCTTCACATCTCCTGAAGTTTCTTATTCTATATAAAGTCTCACGAATTTTACTCATCAATGTCAATCTTCACATGTCACATATTTATGAACTCAACGCCACAGGTTCTCTACAAGATTTTCATGTTATTCTCGGGGTCAGTACCTAAATTATGCTTCCCATATTTGCATTTGGGGTAGGCCTCTTCACGCCTTATTCCCATCCTTGCATTTGGGGTAGGCATCTTCATGCCTTATTCCCATCCTTGCATTTGGGGTAGGCATCTTCATGCCTTATTCCCATCTTTGCATTCGGGGTAGGCCTCTTCATGCCCTTTTCTCATCTTTGCTTTTAGGGTAGGCCTTTTCAANTTCCCATCTTTGCATTCGGGGTAGGCCTCTTCATGCCCTTTTCTCATCTTTGCTTTTAGGGTAGGCCTTTTCAAGCGTTATTCCCATCTTAGCATTTGTGGTAGGCCTCTTCATGCTCTATTACCATGTCAGCATTAGTCGTATGCCTCTTCATGCCTTATTCGTATATTTGCATTCGAAGTAAGCCTCTTCATGTCCGATTCCTGTCTTTACATTCGGGGTAGGCCTCTTCACACTCTATTCCCATTTCTGCATTTGGGGTAGGCCACTTCACACCCTATTCTCATCTTTGTATTCAAGGTAGACCTCTTCACGCCCAATTCCTATGTCTGCATTTCGGGTAGGCCTCTTCACACCCTATTCCCATATCTGAATTTGGGGTAGGCCTCTTCACGCCCTATTCCCATCTTTGCATTCGAAGTAGGCCTCTTCACGCCCTATTCCCATATTTATAGTCATGGTAGGCCTCTTCACGCCATATTCCCATGTTTATATTCAAGGTAGGCCTCTTCAAGCCCTATTCCCATCCCTACATTTGAGATAGGCCTCTTCAAACCCTACTCACATCTCTGCACATGTGTTTCCTCTTGAGTCAGGTGAGATTCCTTTCACTTATCACTCAATCTAGTCTCCTCTTCCATAATTTTATGTCCTTGAGATATTAAATTGAAATCAAAATTTGAAGTAAATTTTGAAATATTCAATTCAAATCAAATCTTCACTAGGACTGTCGGTTTGCTAAACGATTGTTCCCGTAGTCTCCTTTCTTTTCCCAGCGAGAGTATTTGTTACTCCCAAGTCGAGAGAATGGTCACTCAATGCTACTCTTCATTCTAGGTCTGTTGACTTAGAATGCTGCGTTGGTTTTGCTGATCTCGTCGATCAACGCCAATATGTGCGATGTGCTTGCCCGACACACCACAACTATTGGGGGTCCATTTGTTGACCTCACTTTTGGTTGAGATTTAGTCATTCCTCATTAGTACCCTAGAGTCTATCCATAATAACTTATTGTTGACTATTCCTAGAGGACTAGAAAAGAAGCCCTAACCTTCAGAAGCTTTAAACCATTCTCTGCTCAACTTTGAGTTCCACATATTGGTTTTAACCTCTAGCACATAGTAGGTGGGGTCAATATGAGGAACCTCAAGGGGAATCCTCATAAGCCTGACTGATTTTAAGGTTGACCCTGGGTGTTGTTCTGAAGCTAATTCACTCACTTGCATTCACTTTCACTCACAACAATAAACCCAAAAATTTGTTGACTTTGATCCATTGATCTTTAGGAGGCTCGTGTAGATGGTTCGCTAGACCCACTAGCCCTAAGACCAGTACATAGAGGACCCAAATGGGGATTCCATCGGTCCATGGCTCATATATGGTGGTTAGCACTCCAATTTCACTAAAATATCCAACTTAGCATTTGGCTCCCACCAAATCTAGCCAAATTACCGAAATACCCCCAACCCCTAAATTTTGCCAAAAATCCCAATTTCACCAAAAATACCCAAATTTATTCAAAAAATCAATTCAAACCATTTCAAACTACCCAAATTACTCAAAACCTCCCAAAATTACCAAAATACTCCCAAATTTGCCAAAATTACAAATATACCTATTGTGGCCAAAAATGTTCCCAAAGCCCTCAAAATCATTTCAAATGTCTCTAAAACCAACTTGTGTCATTCAATTAAACCCAATTTGATCAACTTGACCAACTTTAACCAAAAGCCCAAATTGCTCTTAAAGTCCTAATTTCCCTAAATTCACCCAAATGTCCATCAAATTGACCCCAATCTTCCCCATTTTCAATTCTAAACTCAAATTCATCATAATCAAACTCAATTTAAACCAAATCTAAGTCCAATTAACCCACATTTGAGTCCAATTTCAGCATTAAAGGCCCAATTTTCCTAAATTAACCACATATGTCCATCAAATTGACTCCAATCTTCCCCAATTGAAATTTTAAACTTAAATTCAACATAATCAAACTCAATTCAAACAAAATCTAAGTCCATTTGACCCACATTTGAGTCCAATTTCAACCCAAATAATAAAAGCCGCAATTTTTCCCAAGATCAAAATCCCACTAATTTGAACCGTCAAATCTATTCAATTACCTCAGTTGTGCCACCCATAAAAATTAACTTTAAATTGACATTGGTCAAGCTTCAATTTCACATAATTTTAACTAAATAAAAAATACTAAACTTGCCCCCAAATTATCCATGTGCTTAAATTCCGCCAAATTGAATTCCCAAACCCCAAAATTTACAATTAATTGATGCTAAGAACTCTTCATGATATTCCTCTAGGCCATTTTCAAACATCAATTTGGACTTATCTCAACTATAGCCCAACCCAAACGTCTAGCCCAACACCCCAAAAATGGACAAAATGCCAAAGTCCTCCAAATTGAACCGCCAAATCAATTCAAAATCACTTCAAATCTTTTTTAAATCCATCATAATAAGCATCCAAACCAAATTTCTCAATCAATTGGGCTCAATGTCATGGCTAGCCTAACCAAAAACCAACTTCAAGCCATTTTTACCCAAATTGAACCCATTCACCAAAATTGACTTAGCAATGCCAAAGTGACCAAATTAATGACACCACAGCCACCACGTACACCTTATTGACCAGGTTAAACCCACCTAAACCATCCAAAGTGAGATATGGACCAATGGTTCCCTAAATTAAAGGATTTCATCCCATTTTTGGGGCTACACCAAAATATCTCCACCGTCATACTAAACCATTAATGGTTAATCATATTTAACCCCCCTGGCTCACCTGACTCCCTGACCACCTCCTCTACTCTGGCCAGCCACCCTAGTCCCTATAAAATCCAAAAATTGAGAGCTCCCATGCCTGAATTAAAACCCAAACTCACCCATCTCAGCTGGCTATTTTTAATTAACTTTAGCACTTCAAAATCCTCCATATATGCATCATATTGCAACCACTAATTGGCCCTAGTAGCCTCCTTAAACCATTTTATTTAAACCCCCCTCCCACGGCCAAAAGATAGAGTAATCCACTTTCATTCGGGAAACTTTGCCTAATTGCTCTCAGACACTATCCAAGTGCTCTTAAGCTCATTACAACCATTTTCCCCCTCTAGTTTCCATAGTGAGAGTTCAATTTTAAGTTTAAAATTTGCTCTAAAACCAGGACAGACTTCCCCATACTTCCACAGTCCACCAAACATCATTTAACTGTGCACACACCATCCTCACAGTGAGAGGAGTTGATTCCTCATAGAAGACCCGTCACAGAGAACCTCTAACATAGCTCTAGACCAAAACCTGAAATCCGCTTTGATCGAAATCATACTTAAACAGTTCACTAGGGCCTGCTACTTCATTTAGAGGCTCGTTAGATTTATTTGATGCTACCACAACCATCTGATTGTGGCCTGCCCTCTTAGACAAAGGTTTTGAATCTCAACCCTAAACTAAGCTAATTTATATTCTCCATGTTTAATGACTTTATTTCATGCTTGATCAACTATATAGATATGTTTGTGTTGAGTAGATGAAGGCGTAGAAACAAACCCCATGTCATTTTGTTGAGTATCGAGCGAGATCTTAGGTCTAGAAGTTTAGCGGCTCACGAGCTCTGGCTATCGGGGATAGTAACTGAGAGTCGCCTGATCGTGCATTTATTCAGCGGACATATGAGATCAAGCCGGACAAGTGGATGGAGTGAAAAAGGTTGGATGACGAGGCGACTATGTGGCTGGCGGCTACATGGTTCGCGGCTACGTGGTTGGCGGTGTCAAATGGCAGAGCACCGCTTGGGGATTTTGAAGAGGACGAGTTTGAGGTGGTGCCGCATGGATAAGTAGATAAATACGGAAATTTTTTATTTAATTTAATTCTTGATCTTTGAAAAATCATAACTTTGTGTAGAAAATCATAAAAATAAAATAAAAACACCCTCTTGCTTAGTGAACAGAGGAGAGTAATGTGGACTAAAAAAAATTATTTGCCAAGTATATGATTTTTAATTAATTTATTACTCTCTGAGGTATTTTAATTCATCATGATAAAATAATTTTTAGGGTTGGTTCCTCATGACAGAGGGCATCTTCTCTGATTTTTTTCAAAGTCAGAAAGCACCTATGTGCTTCTGACCCTAATTTTTAAGCCTAAAAGGCTATTTTAGCCTCATATAATAATATCAATTAAAATATCTCTTACAAAATTATGAGATCAATTTTCTTAGGTTTCTTGTGATCAAAGGAGCTTTAGAAAAATGTCGTGATGATTTGAATAATTTTGTATATTTTTGTAAATAATTAATTATTTTTACATTGTATTAATTTTTTTAAAATCAAATATAAATAAAAAAATGACAAATTCAATTTCACATTGTTCATAAAAATTTTTCAACTTACTGTAAAAATTTCAAATTTATTTAAGTTGATTTAGCCATTAAAGTGAATTTTGTAATTAAAAATAGTAGTTTTGCACAAAATAAATTATATTAAATTAATTAAGATTAGAAAAACTATGAAATATAGTTTTTTGAGTTCCTTGTGATCAGAGGCATTTAATAAAAAAAAAGCTATTTTTGTGAAAATATTTTATATTTAAAGTATATTTTGTTTTAAAAATAATTAAAATAATCAATATTTTCAAAAATAAAAAGAATAGCTCAAAAAGTGTGGAATTTTTCTTTGATTACTTGAGACCCTTTGAAATATTTTTTCAGATTTTTGTAAATTAAAAATAAATTTTTTAAGGCCTAAAATGTATACTCCTTATTTTCTCACTAAAATAAATATAATAAATGAAATATAAATCATAAAAAAATAAAGTTTGTTCCTCTGATTTTCTTGAACTTATGAGGGTTTAATAACTTTTTAAAAGCAATTTTTGAAGATTAAAACATATTTTTATATTTAAATGATCATTAAAAATAACCTTTAAATAATTATAATAATTAAGATATTATTTAAAAAAATTATAAAATTTTGTCTAAGTATCATTCTGACCTAGGAAACCTCCAATAATTTTCCCATAAATTAAAGCTTCATTTTGATTAATTAATTAAATTAACATTGAAAAAACCTTTTTTTGAGTTAAAATATATATTTAAATTAAAAATTTTTTTTGAAAATCATACTTTCCTCTCTGATATTTTAATTAATTCATGGATAAGATACTCAAATATTTTCAAGGCTATTTGAAATTTGCTTGAAGAATTATAAGGTGAGGTGTCGCAGGGGAGGATATTAATTTTAGGCTTTGGTTCCTTAACCAGAATTTAGGGTTAACCAATGGGCATGGGTAATCTTGTTCCTTAATAATTATATTGGATGTTTGGAATGCAATGGGTTAATGGTAGAAACCAACTTGTCACATTTGCATAATAAGGATAAAATTGTATTTTCATGAATTACCTTTTTGGAAGTTAAGCAAAAATTAAATGATCCTAAAGTGACGGGTTTATAATAGGAAGATGATAATAAACTTGCTTATATCCCATGATTAGTGATAAATGATTTGTTGTTAATGATACCAATCATTTAAATTATTTTTTTTTCTTGACATTTACTTGGTAGTGGCTAAGCTTAATATTTAAACTTATTCATTGGAGTTTAGAAACTATTAATGATTAACACCTTTTAAGCACTTCAAGCCCATTTATGATGAGCACCAAATCTTTAATGACTTTAGCTTGCCTTATGGGCATTCATCCATATAATCTTTAAAGTAAAGTTTCAAATTGATTGAGTATCCTATCATTAGGACAATTGAATTGTCCAGCTTTATTGGGCAATGGGGTAGTCACACTCTAACCTTGGATGATTAATGAAATAATATGATGAAGTACTAAACGAACACAAAATAATTCAAGAGATCCGTTGGCACTATTTTGGTTTAGGAGTTGCACGTTAGAAGCTGTTGGCCGCCATAATCGAAATCTCGTCGCTCGCTTTGGAAGAACATTTAATCTACTTATATATATATAGTTTAGAAAAATATGAAATCAAGCTAACCAATATTTTTCATAGTTTAAATGAACGTGCACTATACCTTAAACCCTGTATGTATCCCAAAATATAAACACAAGACTTGAGGGTGAGGCTCGATCAAATAGACTAAGAAATATATGACATCTATTTGGTCTGCGAAATCATTTTTTTTACCGATAATTTCCCCTATTTAATACGAAGAATTAAATATGGTTTATATTAAGCTAAGTTCGGGCAAACTTTCAATAAGGGAAAGCCCCTATAGTTAATTACATCTTAAATGACCGAAGTAACTTAAGAAAACATATTATAAAAATTAGGAAATATTATCTCCAAAGAGGTCAAATGGATAGGACTTTTCAACAAAATCGAACAAAGAGCTGTGAAATGGGAAAAGCTCAAATTTGAAACATTTTATTGTAAATTTCAAGACGAAGAACTAGAGAATGTCATTAATCCGGAGGAGAACCTCGAAGACTTCCGTTGCTATCCTATTATTTGGCTTCAATTTTGAAGAGAAATTATTTAAATGTTTCATCCTGCCAATTTTATTAATTTAGGGCTTACAATTGTGTGAAACGATCACACAAATAACCTGGAAGATGTGAGGATTTAGGTCGTGACAAACGACAATCTCAGAATCCTAAAACGTGTTAGGGCTTAGATTCTACAACAGAGCTGTACAAAAGCCTAAAGATGAGTTGAGGATTTATTTTGTGCTAGGCAAACAACCTCAAAATCCTATGGATTGTTGTTTAATTTTAATAAAGGAATGGTTTAGCTAGGGAAGACATGTTCTACTATTGAAAATGGCCTTGCTCCGTGCTAGCTCCAAGCTCCTCACCATGATGAGTTTAAGCCTTCTAATGTGTCAGGTCATGATGTCAAATCAGATGACCCTATGGTTAAAGTTCTTTAAATATTGTGGTGCATGTTAAAGTTGATTAGAGTGACACTAGTTAGGATCCTACGGTTCCCTTGATCTGGTACCACTATTTTTTATCGGATTCATTTAGTTTAAATGAATTTACTAAACTCAACTTAATGAGCTCCATACTTTCATTTAGACCATGAGAAGCCTCGTCAGCAACCGTAGGTTACCTCCTCCAAGGGATTCCTAATCATCTGATAGAGACGTCTTAATTTTTTTTGCAATGGTTTTTTTATGATGTTTGTGATTAAATTTTGAGTTGTCTTATACTTTAAATATTGTTGCGGTGAATTTTATCTAGGTTGATTTTAGATTTTGTTTTGGCTTTTGGTTTTGTGGTTGTCCTAGTAGTTTCGGTTTTCATGCAGGGTAACATTATTATTTAACACTCAGGTTTGTGTTTTTTTTATTCACCCATGCATGTGGGTAATTACAATAACTTACTGAAAAGTAAAGTATGAGAAACTAGAAATGAAGGTAAAATAAATTACAATAAAAGCGTACCTGGATGGTCTTCCCGTCATCTTCAACTGAAACTCAAAATGGATGTGAGAGCATTTATATATTAAAAGCATTTTAAGTAGAGAGGGGAGATAAGGTTTCGTGATCTACGAAATCCTAAACCATATCTTGGTGAGCCTCTATTAATTCTTTTCAGGATACTTTAAGGAAAACATACTAAGTTTAGTAGACCTCTGAGATATCCAAAAGGTTAGGAAGAAGAAGCTGGTCCATGCTTCCCTCTCACTGCCTTGTGAAAAGTCTTGAGCTCATTTAAACTTATTATGTTTCTTAGTAATTAATCCTGTAAATACCTCTAGTGTTTAGTGAACATCGATGTTTCAATTAACCTTAAGAGTAGGGTGATTATCATTTGTTGTTTAGTTTGAGAATTATGCAGGTGAAGACCCTTAAAAAGAGCAAGTTAATGCTATTAAGACACTTGGCAAATTTTATATTTAACATAGGCTTATAGTGTTTTTAAATGTGTTCAATTTCTAATTACATTACTTTTCTAGTCCTCATTTAACCAAATTTGATTTAGCCTGGGACACAATTAAGCCCTTAGAACTCTGGTGGAGACATTACTTATTTTTGAAAGAAATTGAATTTTATGTTATAGTGAGTCATCATCAAAACATTTTAATGTCATTCGAACACCAAATAGGGGTATTAAATTAGTGAGTTATTAACGTCCAAAATCATACCCCTAAGTCATTTAATTTATCAGACCTCAAAATTTTAATTATTTAGGATATTACAAATTTATCCTTTAATTAAGAAAAGTGAAATTGGTTTCCACCTATTAATTCCTTATGTTTTAATCATATGAACATGTAAATTAAAAGCAAAGATTTCCCATTTCCCATTCATGAAATATGCCTAAATGTTAATTAAGATCAAATTTCAAGAACTACACTTTTGACCCTAAGGCTCTATCACTTCATAATTCAAGAAATTTAATCAAAATGAATTTGAATTTTTCATCCCGCCACACTTATGAGTCAATTAAGATATCAAAGGAGAAAATGTAATTTTTCAAAAGTTAATTTAGTTTACATAATTATTTACATGCAAAAATAGGATTTTTCAAAAAAAAAATTAACTTAACCGAGGCAAAGCCTAATCACTTGAAATTTTTACTAGATGTAGACTTAGGCCAAAGAACCACTTAAACTAAGTTTCATGATTTATTGAGTTTTATTTGAATTATTAAAATTATTTTAATTTCTGGAGTATTAATTAATTATAAAATATTTTATATCTGGAAAATTAAGTTTTTCAGTTTTATTAAATCTCTTTGAGGCTAAAGAACTCAAAAAAACAAAATTCATATTTGAATGTTTTTTTAATTTTATTTTTAGAATTATCTTAGTGAGAAATCAAGGAGATTCCTTTTTTAGCCTTAAAAAAATCATTTTTAAGCTTAAAAAAAATCAATATGTTCACTTAGAAACTTAGGAAATATATTTTAATTGCTCCTAAGGGCTTAGGAAAAAATTTAGAACATTTCCATGAATTTTATTAATTTTGTGATTTTTATTAAATTTTTTATTATTTAAATATCCAAAATATGCTATAAAAAGAAAATTTTATTTTAATTACAATTTCACTTTTAAAAAATCCCTCTAATCACAGAGAACTCCCAAAACCAACTTTATAATTTTTTAAGTTGGATTTTAATTATTAAAAATCATTTTAAAGTAAAAAATGCTATTTAACTTAGAAAAGCAAATTAGGTTGCCAAATGAACTACAAATATTTTGAAATTTTTATGGGGAATCCTCTGAACTTTAAATTACAATAAAGAATCAAAATCAAGTCATTTAGATGTTTATTTTTCCCAAATTAATTTTTTTTGTATCTTAGGTTTTCATGAAAATTAGGTCTGTTATTAATGACTTGGCTCATAAAAATGTTTTGTTAGGATTCTCTGGTCACAGTGAATCTACAAAAAAATTCTTAGATTTCTCTAAGAAACATGCTAATTACCATGATTAATTTATGCAAATGAAAGACATAAACTTGAAAAATATGGATCTCTGTCTAAGGGTCTCCTCTGACTTTCAAAAAATCAGGGAATATCCCCCATAACAGAGGCAAGAACATGCTAAAATATCAAACTATAGTGCATTACTTGAATGCAAGAAGAATCAAAATACTTACAAAACTATTTAATTAATTAAAAATAAAATATGCATTAAATAAACTTGAAACTATTTTCACATTGTTCCACTTTGTTCACTAAGCACTAACGTATTTTTTTTTCTACACCAAGATATGGATTTTTTAAGCTAAGGATCACTTTTTTTGAATTATTTTAATCCTTATTTTCTTATTTAAACATGTAGAGCTGTGTCAACCTATGACAGCTCCGAAGCTCTGTGTGGCGCGCTATGGTTGGACTCCGCCATCCACATAGCCACTGACTCGGCCTGCGCTTTATGTATTAAAGCACTGTTTGGCTTCATTTCACCTGTTTGTTTGATACATGCGCCATCCAATTGCTTTTCTTCATCATCCCGAATAGCCAAAACCTATGACCGTTAACCCTAAAACAATAATATCTCCCTCGTTTCTAAACCAAATGACCTTCAGTTTGATCTTATAGACTGGTCTAAGTGAGACGAACATATTCATACGACAAGCATGCCATTAAAATAATCCTAATCACATTAAGAATCAAAATAGGCTTAGGAAGAGGAGAAGTTAAGTACCTTTGCTCTAAGAAGGGAAGCTTCAATCAGAGGTGCTCAGCACATTTTTGTAGGTCAAAGGAGGTTAAGGATTAAGCATCCGGTCATGGTGAAAGGCCTAGACCCAAATTCGATCAAGGCCAACTATGGGTGTTGATCAAAGTCTAGTGTAGTGTTTCTCTGTGAAAGGGCTTTGATTGGACTTCTTCTCCTTTCACTGTGGTGAAGATGTGGGTGAGTTTAATTGAGATTTGGTGCACTGTGGGGGTGTGGTGGAGAATGTCCTATCTCTGGCAAGGATTTGAACTCAAAATGAGGGCTAAGAGGTTGTTGGGTTGCACTGAGGAGGTCTCAAAGAGACTATGGGAGCAATTTGGAAGGGTCTCCTTGAGAAAATTTCAGCACCCTTTTGTTGGTCGTAAAGGTGAGGCTTTGTAGCCATGGGCGGAGAGGCCTTGGGCGCAGAAGTCTGTTGAGGTGGTGGGCTAAGAGGCTCCAAAGCTTAATCAAATTAAGCTAGCCCCTAGGGTTGAGATTGGGTTTGATTTGGCGATGGTGGCCCTCAGTTTTGAGGTGCTTCGGCAACTAGGACAACTAGCAGGGCCAGGGGAGGTG
>NEWO01000438.1:307446-318540 GCA_003013225.1 Phalaenopsis aphrodite | reverse complement strand
AGGACCTCAGGGCTTGGCCTTGGGTGCAAAAGTCTGTTGAGGTGGTGGGCTAAGAGGCTCCAAAACTTAATCAAAGTGAGCTAGCCCCTAGGGTTGAGATTGGGTTTGATTTGGGGATGGTGGCCCTCGGTTTTGAGGTGCTTCGGCAACTAGGCCAACTAGCAGGGTCAGGGGAGGTGGCTAGGAGGTCAGGTAAGCCAGGGGAATCACTCACAACCATTAATTTGGGTTGGTGATGGGTTTTGGTAAAGATCTCCTTGGCTTAAGCAATTTAGGAAATAAATCCCTTGATTTGGGGGACCTTTGGTTCATGGATCATCTAGGGTGGATCAAGTGAGTCTAGCTTGGTCACTAGGGTCTAAAAATTGGCTTTTAAAGTCTTGTCATTGACAATTTGACATGGCTAGATCTATTTTGGTGCATGGGTTCAATGTGGGTCAAAATGGGCAAAGGTTGGGTTTGAGTTAGTCTAGCCATGACTTTGAGCCCAATTGATTGATCAAATTTGTGTAGATGATTGTAATGAAGGTTTTTGGTGCAGTATTGAAATGATTTTGAGTTCAATTGGTGGTTCAATATAAAGGTTGGCTTTTAAAGTCTTGTCATTGACAATTTGACATGGCTAGGTCTATTTTGGTGCATGGGTACAATGTGGGTCCAAATGGACAAAGGTTGGGATTGGGTTAGTCTTACCATGACTTTGAGCCCAAATGATTGATCAAATTTGTGTAGATGATTGTAATGAAGGTTTTTGGTGAAGTATTGAAATGATTTTGAGTTCAATTAGGGGTTCAATATAAAGGTTTTGTTATTTTGGTCAATTTGAGTATGTTGGGCTAGACTTGGGTCTAAGTTGGGAGAAGTCCAAATTGACTTTTGAAAATGGTCTATAGGAACATCATGAAGAGTTTTCAGCATAAATTGGGTGCTAATTTTGGGGTAAGGGCAATCAATTTGGTGGAATTTGGGGACAAGGCCACATTTTGGGCTAATTTGAAGATTTTTGGATTTTGGCTGAAATTAAATGAAATTTAGGCTTCACCAAGGCCAATTTAAGATCAAATTTGATGTGTACTATTTTTATGAAGAGTTTAGTATTTTAATTGAGGCAAATTGAGTAGGCTATCTGGTTCAATTTGGTGGGCCAAAATTGGGGGCTTGACTTAGATCAAAATTAGGTTCAAAGCATGGGCCAATTAAGCTTAGATTTGGTTTAGATTGATCATATGGAAGGTGAATTTAAGTTAATAACTGAAATTGAGGGAATTTTGAGCGAAATTGATGGACATTTGAGGTATATTTGGAGAAATTGGGCATTTAAAGGTAATTTGAGGGTTTTTGTCAAAATGGTCAAATTGGGCAAATTAGGTTTAATTGGAGGTCCAAATTGGTTTTTGAGACAGTTAAAGTGATTTTGGATGTTGCGGAAAAATTTAGGGTACCAAGGGTATTTTTGTAATTTTGACAATTTTAGGGGTATTTTGGTAAATCTAGAATTTTTGGGTAGTTTTGGGTAACTTTGGTATTTTCAAATGGTTTGAAATGTTTTTTAAAAAAATTTTGGTATTTTGGGTGGATTCAGGACTTTTGAGAATTTTGACCAAATTTGGGGTTCCAAGGGTATTTAGATAATTTGAGGAATTTTGGGGCAAAATGCCAAGTTGGATATTTCGGTAGAATTGTGGTGCCAACCACCCTATATGAGTCGTGGACCAATGGAATCTCCATTTGGGTCCTTTACGTTTTAGTCTTAGCTAAACCCTAGCTTAAGGCTTGTGGGTTTAGGAGACCATCTACATGAGTCTTTCAAAAGATCAAGGGATCAAAGTCTACAAATATTAGGTTTAGGGTTATGAGTGATTGTGAGTGAGAGTGAGTGTAGTGAGTGAGAGTGAGTGCCTTAGCTCTAGACCAACTCTTAGAGTCAATCCTAAGGTCAAACAGTCTTACATGAACTCTCCTTGAGCTCCCTCATAATGACCCCCTACTAAGTGCTAGAGGCCAGGACCAATATGTAGAGCATTAAGTTTATCAAAGAAGAGGGTGTAATTTCTAATGGTGAAGGTTCCTTTTCTAGTTCTTTAGGAATAGTCAACAGGAAAGTCCTATGGATAGACCTTAGGCTACTAAAGAGGAAAGACTAAACCTCAACTAAAAGTGAGGTCAACATAATCCTCGAAGTAGTTTAGGGTTATTCCCCAAACACTTTGGAATCTTTTAGATGTTTTGAATGGTAAATTGAACTTGCCATAATTTTTTCTGAAAGCACCCACTAAGATCTCCAGAGGCTCAATAAAGTTGTACCTCGGGGTCTGGTAGCTATACCTTCATCTACTCCAAAGATTTCAATTCCTTGCAGAATTGTTATATACATTTCCAAGCTAGACGTTCAAGTGGAGGAACGAGAAGAAATGGCAGGTACGTTTTTAAATTTTTACATTTATCTTTTCATACTTCTTCTCTCGAACTTGCATGTTAAAAAATGATGCCACCCTGCATGCCAAAACCGAAATTGTGAGTATAGCCGCACAACAAAAACCAAAATTTAAAAATTAAACAAGATAAAACTCACCTCCACAACATTCAAAATATAAGACAACTCCAAAATTTAATCACCAACATCATAAAAAAATAATTTTAACCAAATTAAAATGTCTCTATAGGATGATCAGTAATCCCATGGAGGAGGTAACCTACGGTTGCTTACGAGACTTCGTACGGTCTAAACGAAAGTATGAAACTCATTATGTTAAGTTTAGTAACTACATTTGGACTAAGTGAATCCAAAGAAAAATTGTGGTGTCAGAACGAGGAAACTGTGGGATCTTAACCAGTGTTGCTCAAATCAAATTTAACATTCCTCATAATATATAAATAACCATGACCTTAGCAATAATTTGATTTGACATAAAGACTCGACACAGTAGAAAACTTAAATTTTATATGATGAAGAGCTTGGAACTAGCATTGTGGGTAGCACGACCATCTTCAATAACAAAACATATCAACATCAGCTAAGCCATTATTTCATTAGAATTAAATAACCAATCCATAGGACTTCAAGGTTGTCTGCCTAGTGCAACATAAATCCTCAACTTATCTTTAGTCTTTTATATAGCTTTGCTACAAAATATAAGCCCTAACTCGTTTTAGGATTCCGAGGTTGTCGTTCATCATGACTTAAATCCTCATATCTTTTAGGCTATTTGTGTGATCATTTCACACAAATGTAAGCCTAATTAAAAAAAAATTGGAAAGATGAAACGTTTAAATATTTCTCCTCCAAACTTAAGCCAAACCATAGGGTACCTTGGGAAGTCACCGAGACTCACCTCCAGATCTATGACATCCCCTAGCCTCTCCTCCTTTGAACTCTACAATATGTGTTCCAAATTTGAGTCATTTCTCTTTCACACCTCTTTACCTTGTCTCTTTGAAAAGTTTTATTCCTTTGACTTCCTTGAAGATAATATCCCCTAATTTTTATCGAGAGTTTTCTTAGCTGGCTTTAGTTATTTGAGATGTAATTCACTATATGGGCTTGTTATTATAAGAAACTTTCAAGAACATGGCTTAATACAAGCCCTATTTAATTCTTTATATTAAATAAAGGAACTTGTCGGTCAACATAAACAATGGTTTCACAGACCAAACATTTGTCATACATTTCTTAGCCTATTTAATTCATTCTCATCGTCAAGCCATATGTCTATCTTTTGAGATGAATACATAGCTTGAGGTGTGACGCTCTTTCATTTAAACTATGAAAGATATGAGATTGGTTTGATTTTATTTTTTTTTTAATTAAATAGATATGTAAACTAAACGTCCCTCTGAAGCGGGCAATGAAATTTCAATTCCGGCAACCAACAACTTCCAAAGTACCCCCCTAAATTTATTACAACAGTATGTCACGTTTGTTTTGGTAAAATAAATACAATAATTAAAATATTAATATGAAAATTACAAAACTTTTTTGGGTAGGTTCATTATTGCAAGAGTACCATACGAAAAACATAAACTTTGTTTAAGTCATTATGAATAACCCTAGTTGTCACCACCTAAAAAGGAATGAAAATTATATTGGAGTAATTATTAATATAAATGGTATAAAAACCATTCTTCACTATAATTTAATGTCAGAGGAGCTCCCCATAAGAATTTCAAGTTAACTGGAATTAATTTGACCAGTAAAATGGATTATTTAAAAGTAAATTCATTTTTGGCACTAAAATAATTATAATAATTAAAATACAATTAAAAAAATTACCAAATTGGTTTTAGGAGCTCCTTATGACAAGAGGGACCTATTAAAGTAAAAGTAGAGTTAAAATAAATATTTCGTTTTAAAAACATTTTTAATGAGCGAGACGTATACTTATGTTATTATTATGATTTGGCATCTTAAAGATTTTTAAAAATAAAACTATTTAAACTAAATTATGTTTATTGCGATTTAACTGCATTTTTCCTATTTGTGTTATTTTGTGTGTTGTAGTATTGAAAGATATTTACAACACACCACACAAAATCAACCAAATAAGGTAATAAGGTTTATAGTTAGAATTCCCCTGATAGTGGGAGTTTCCTAATGGGTTTGCAACCATGTTCCATCATTGTGGATTTACAACATTAAATTTGGGTGGTTTTTTTAACCATGATGATAATAACTGGAATAAGGATTATTAGATCTACTATTTACTGCATTTAAAGTCTCATGCAAAGTTTGAGAATCTAGTATTCGTCCTAATGAATTTTTCTTAAGTAGAGAATAATTCATTCCATGTTGATCTATCTTCTTTGATATTGCAACAATTTGAGCAGCCAACATAGATATCGCATCAAAATCATGAATACTAGCTACTCTTTTTGGAGTTGCCCTTTCAAAGGGCCATTGAAAATTATTAGTAGTCATCTTTTCAATTAAATAACTTGCTTCATAAAATGGTTCTGACATTAATGATCAACCAACAACAATGTTAATTATAGATCTAAAAGATCCAACCAATCCATTATAAAAAGTTTAAATTATTAACCAATCTAGTAACACATGGTGTGGATACTTCCTAAGGAGATCGTTAAATCTTTTCCGAGATTCTTAAATTGCTTCTCATTCAAACTACAAGAAGATGAGATATCATTTCTATGCTTAAATTTTTAATTTGATGGGAAATATTTAGATAAAATTTTTGTGATAAGCCTCCATAAGTTCTTATAGTTCTAGATGCTAACGAGCTTAACCACTTCTTAGCTTTTTCCCTTAGTGAAAAAGTAAAATGTTTAACTCTAACGACATCATTCGACACTCCATCATATTTAAATGTAGCACACAATTCTAAAAAAACTAGCAAGGTGTAAGTTAGGTTCTTCAGTTGGTGCTCTCCCAAACTATTTATTTTGTACCATTTGGATAATAACAGGTTTAAGTTTAAATGAATTGGCAAGTACATCAGGGTTTTGTATACTTAAATGAATTTCATCTACTATAGGATTAGCATAATCTCTTAAAGTTCTCCAATGATGTTTATTTTTAATTCCATAATTATTTAATCTTTTAGCCACTTTTTTCAAATTAGTTATCTCTTTTTGCTGTTTTTAAACTTTTCTAATAGTTCTTTCTAATGCTGAATTGTAAGATAATAAACCTATTAATCTTAAAACTACACATACACAAACAAAATAAGCAATTTAAAATAAGCAAACACACTAAAATATAAAAACATTTATTTATACTACAAATAGTTTTTCAGTTCAAATAAAGTCTTCAAGGTTATAAAGTAATTTACCATTACTCATCGACAACGGTGCCAAAAACTTGATGAGCGGTTTTGTGGTGCATTGCAAATACCTTTTAATATTACAATACACACACGATAGTAGAAATAGTAAATATCCAATTCAATCCCAATAAAAGTAAATGTAGTTGAAGTAAATTTATATTTTAAAATCTTTAAGCTATCAAACCACATTAATAACGCAAGTATGCATATCATTCAAGTAATAAAGGGCTCTAATGGAGTCCCAAGTATCAGTCCCATAAAGAGTTGGAAATTCTTATGGTTATAACGTCAAACACAATATTCAAACTATAAAATTAGTTAAGAAAAATAATTTTAAAGTAAATTTAATGTGCACTAAATGAAATGCAGTTAAAAGAACTAAGTTAACAAAACTATTTGCTAAACTTCAAAAGTGAACTTATTATGACTAAACAATGTTTTGTAATGATGAGTTCAAATTTAAGAAAGCATCCTCTCCTTTATAATGAGTTTATGGATTGTGAAATAATAAAAATAATTTAAAATACATATAAAATTGTACTGTGTAGAAAAGGAGAAATCATATTCTTTACCCTCTGAGAATGCATAAAGAACATTGACTAATCCATAGTTTGGTCACTAAATTCCTGGTCAGCTTGAGAGGCTATTGTTGGCCACTCCAAAGCTCTCACTTCTCCATCCCCTGAGGGCTAACAATCTCTACTGTTTGGTCACTAAATTGGGAATTTTAATGTGTCACCTTAAAATCTTTAATTCTACGCCCATCAAAGCATATTTGCTTATTTATTTGTACAAAACCCCATTGACTACATTCTCACCCATGAAATTGAATGTTACTCTTACCTTGTTATAAAAAGCATAGCTCTTTCAGATTTTATGTTTTTAAATAAATTTTAACATTTCAATTGGATAGATTGAAAGTAAATGAAGATCAGAGTTAGAACCATCACAATTTTTTGACCTTTAAAATCTTAAACAAAAAAAAATTAATTCTTCACAAAACCATATCTCGTTGAAGGGAGAAGGATAAGGAAAAATGCTTAAATTCATGAGAAGGATATGACAAAATCTAGATTTTATATTTAAAAACAAGTTTACAAAAAAAGGATAGGAATGAACACAACCTATCTAACACTCTTTCATAAGAAAATCTATTGAAGATCTCTTTAAGAACTTTCTCCCTTCACAATCAAACTCAATTCTCTATTACAAATGTAATGAAAAAGAAATCTCTCACCTTCCCTCTCCTCTTACAACTCTAGAAGAAAATCCACTCTTCACCCAAGACTTCTCTGTCACGCCAACCACTTCTCTTCAAACCTCTCACCCCCAGCTTCACTTCTCTAGACTCCTCTCTTTTAATTTGGGCCAGCCTTCCTTTTTAAAATAATGCAAAATTCTATCTTTTTTACCCTAAAGGCACACCTCTTAACACTAAGAGACAAGTTTCTTCATTCAAGAGCATTTTGAAAGTGTATAGATGCATTAAATCACTCCATGCGGTGTTTAAATTAATTGGAGCCTTCTAGAATCACTCAAAAGTAGTCACTAACCACCTTACTTCGTCTTAATTAGTCTCTAGCGTGAGCTTATTTAAATCATCATTGTTCTCTAAATTATGGCACCTTTGCGTCAATTCTGGCACTTCTGGTGCTGCTTCTTTGTAATACAGCGCCTCTGACTCTAGTTTCTAGTGCCTCTAGCGTCAGCTCTTAAGAAAATGGCACCTTTGATGCCAGGATGTTGAAATGCTCCGTTTTAACTCCAAATTTTTTCCTTTTTGCTACTTTTTGCTTACATGACTAAAATTGATATAACTACAACGAAACTTGAAAATACCCTACTTTAAAGTGCAATATAACCAAATTTAAGCATTAAATGAATACATAAAATTGCACATTACTTATGGAGGTCTAAACAAGTGAGATACTAGAACCTACCTAGGCTACAGTTGGACTTAATTAAACCTAGTTAAACCTTAATCACATTAGGTTTAACACAACAAAACCTAATGAAGTCTAAACCACATTAAGACTTAATTAAACATGGTTATACTTTAACTAAATTAGGTTTAACTCAACAAACCATAATTAAGTCTAAACAACAGTTAGACCTAAATTATAAACCCTAAACCTAGTTAAACCTTAATGACATTAGGTTTAACTCAATAAGCTCGAATTAAGTCTAAAACCATAGTTAGACTTAGTTAAACCTAGTTAAACCTTAATCACATTAGGTTTAACTCATCCAACCGTAATTAGGTCAAACCTACAATTATTGTTAATTAAACCTTGTTAGAGTTTAACTAAAATATGTTTAACACCACAAACCCTAATAAGGTCTAAACATAAATTAGACTTAATTAAACCTAGTTAAACCTTAATCACATTAGGTTTAACTTAACAAACACTAACTAGGTCTAAAACATAATTAAACCTAATTAAACCATGTTAGACCTTAGCTACGTTGTGTTTAACATCATAAATCCTAATTAGGTCTAAAACACAATTAAACCTACTTAAACCTTGCTATTCCTTGACTACACTAGGTTTAACACCAAAAACCATAATTAGGTCTAAACCATGGTTAAACCTAATTAAACCTTGTTAGACCTTAGTCGCATTAGGTTTAACTCATAAACGTTATTTAGGTCTAAATAACAATTAGACCAAATTAAATCTCTTTAGACCTTAACTACATTAGGTTTAACACCATAAATCTTAATTAGGTCTAAAGCATAGTTAGACCTAATTAAATCTCGTTAGACCTTAATTACATTATGTTTAAGTCATAAACTTTAATTTGGTCTAAACCACAGTTAGAACTAATTAAACTTAATTAAATCTTAAGAAGATTAAGTTTAACACCATAAAACCTAATTAGGTCTGAACCACTGTTACACATAATTAAACCTTGTTAGACCTTAATCACATTAGGTTTAACTCATAAACCTAGATTAAGTCTAACATTAATTAGACCTAATTTAACCATGTTAAGCCTTATTAACATTAGGCTTACTACACCTAAAAACCCAATTTGGTCTAACTTTAACTTAAGGGAGACATGTAGATATTGAGGATGATCCACCAAAATCTGAAGCTGGATGACTTCTTACAAAACAATCAAATTTTATTATTGATGTGGGGAAGAAAAGTAAAATTAGGAAAGTTTTGTATAAGATTTTTGTAAATAGTATGAACCAAAGGCTCCAAACTGACAAAACATGAAAGTTTATGAGTCTTTTTTAAGGTTCTTAAACCTCCTCAAGGAATGTGGATCAGAGATCCACCTGATATTCCGACAAAGCAACTTAATCATGAATAGCAGAACTAGATCTTATGGTCTGTCTTCCAAATGGCCTGGTCAGGAAGAGGTTCAGCCATGTTATCATTGAGAATTTTGAGTTCAGTTGATCCTTTTTTTCTCTTTCTACTCATTTGAACCTCTCAATGTTCATCTAGGGAATGCCTTAATGGTCGAAGATGATGCATATGATGAGTAGAAAGAGTTTAATTATGTTATTAATGAGGTGTGAGGAGGATTTGTCGGAATATCATTTGAACCTCTCATTAATAACATTATTCTGATTTTGTACCACAGGTTATGGAACAATTGCAGGCTCCACATAGATGATGCATATGACCTTAGAAGAGGCGTGGTGCAAAGAAATATTGGGGTGTTACTGAACATTTTCTGAGTAGGAAAGAGGTAAAGGGAGAGTAGGTTGATAAGTAGGTAAAGTGGCAGTGGCAGTACCAAATTATTCTCCCATATAGAACAAGTGGTGTTAATTATAGATGAGGACAGGAAGAAGGAGAGACTGGGCCAGGCCCAAAACCCCCAAACAAGTTATTTTGGGGGTGAATGGGCATCTTTGATGGTCTCAAGGAAAGGTGTTGTCTGTAGCATTTCTTCTGAGTATGCCAAAACATCCTCAATGATACATACATACATATATATATATATATATATATATATATATATATATATACATACATATACATATATATATATATATATATATATATATATATATATATATATATATATATATATATATATATATATATATATATATATATATATATATATATATATATATATTAATTACTAAAAGTTGTTACTTTTTTCTATATGTTAGAGTAAGAAGCTATTACAAGATCCAAACTAGTAGAGGCGAAGTTGATTCAATGTAGGAATCAACCAACCTCCTAAAAAGGGGAACTTCAAAAATTGAAAAAGATGAACTTCAATTGGAACAAAAAAATGTCTCCCTAGATCATGATTTGCAATTCAAAAATTTGGGATCTCTAGCATGTCTCTCTGTAGATGCCCCCAACTACAGCCTAAATTTAGGTATGGCATCTACAAATTTGACATTGTTTCTCTCCATCCAGATAAGTCAAACAGTAATTAAAGGTATAGTAGCAAAATGCTAAAGTTGCTTACCTTCAATGTTCAGGTGTTTCAGCAGTAGGTGCCACACATATAATAAAAGGGAGAGAAGAGAGGTCTCCTCTTACTAATAAGATAAGCTCTAGAGGAGGAATCACATCCATCTTTGTTACCATAGACATGGCTCCTTGCTGAGCAAGCCAATTAGCACACCTGTTGCCTTCCCTTAGAATATGATTCCAAATAATCAGGATATTATGAGTGGTTTTCATGTAGGCAATTTGCTTGAAGAGAGAAATCAAGAACTAAGGTGGGGAAAGGTTATCCTTTAGCAATTAGACCAGCTAAGAAGAGTCCAGTTCCACTATGAGCGGGTTCCAACCCATGATAGTCGTTGTTCTAATTGCCCAGACAACATTTAATTCTTATGCATGTAAAGCATTAATGACTTCAATCGGTGATTGAAAATACAGGAGGCATTCCCAAACATGGTTTCTGAAAATCCCCCCAAAGTCAGCACTATTCCTCTTAAAACTCCCATTAGTGTTGATATTTATCCAAGGTTATAAAGGTTTCCTCTAATGGATCATAATAAAGTTTAATTTGGAAGAATAATAACTCTTGGAAATTTTAAACTGAGAGCACTCATAATCCTTAACTTTGTAACCCCTGAAATTGATTATCTTAATAATGTAGGCCTGACAGTTTATACTAACTTAGACTGCACTAGTTTCACCACCCTCATATTTAATAAAATTATCAAATTCCAGCAGTTGAGAGGAAAGATTGAGTTTTGAAGCAACCTGCAACCAGACATCGTTAGCAATATGACATATATATATATATATATATATATATATATATATATATATATATATATATATATATATATATATATATATATATATATATATATATA